>BMAV01000590.1:0-120178 GCA_019973955.1 Trichonephila inaurata madagascariensis
GATATTAAAACTGAACTGGTACTTAATGAGAAGTTGGAAAAATTTCTATATTATTGGAATGTCCTACTGTATCATTAGAAGAATTCGCTGCAGTAGATGATGATAATCTGCGTATAGCATCAATTATGGCAGACAAAGACACTTTCGAGCTCTTTCAAAGCTCAAATAATATCATTGATGCAGATTGACGACGAAAAAAATGAATAATGTAGTTTCTGTTCCCATGGCATCCGAAATTAGGAACATCATGAAAAGTATGCGTAGTTATATAGATGCAAATTCCAATGGTCAAATGAATAATAAAATGGGCAACATTGAAAAATTTGTTGAATATTTGATGCTATTTTTTCTAAAAACTCAATAAATGTTTTTTTTCAAAAAATCGAAAATTTTGCATTAAATATCATTAAGATTTTATTTCATTGATATTTATTAAATACATATCTGTGTAAATAAATTGTACTGTAATAAACTTAATTCCATTGAATTTATTTCATTGATATTTATATTAAATACATATCTGTGTAAATAAATATTATATATATTGTACTGTAATAAACTTAATTACTTTGAACTTTTTCAATATTCCTATATTAACTCACTCTCCATATATTTATTTACTTATTTATTTATCTTGGTGGAATTTTCAATCGTCGATAAAATACATTTTAAAGCGCTCAACTGAGCTGAAATTTTATATACATGATTATTTTCGATGACAATACAATAATTTAATTATAATTAATAAAAATTAATTGGTTAAAACTAATTGTTTAAGGAATTATAAATACACACACACACACAGCCACGTTGGCACCATTTTTTGTGACTTAGCGAACTTTTGGCGACGTGTCAAAACTTGAAATTTCTCGCGTTTTAAAGCATTCATTTGAACTGAAATGTTATAAACACGATTGTTTTGGATGACAATACGATACTTTAATGATAATGAATAAAAATGAATTACCACTTAATGTTGTGATTCTGTCCTATATATATACATATTCATATAAATTGTAACTATTTAATAAAAAGTAGATAAATAAAATTTTTCTCTGATCTAAGTAGGAATTGACTTATTTTTTTTTTATATTACTTGTTTTTTATTGCAATATCCTTTTACACGAATAAATATTTCAGTCCCTTCAATTTCGTGTTAAACGATTTTAAATGTGTTAGGAAGGCCAATTCGAACCCGAAATCACACCTTAAACATTAATTTTTCTTTAACAGACATCACGTTCTTTTTTAAAGATTTTCAAAATAGAACTATATATAACTGCTATATAGTTAATAATTTTACGATAGGTCATAATAATGATCCTTCAACAGTTCTAATCTGTGTTCGTATCTGTGTTTGTAATATTCTTCGTTAAAAGGGTGCGTGTGTTGGGAGGAGAGACACTAAAACACACACACAACTGTGGAATCTTACTCTAAAAATTAAAATTTCAATTAGCAAATAAAGGCATTTTGAATGAAAATATTTTATGTATGAAATTTTGAAACTATTACAAAATTTCAAGAATAAACTAGAACTCACTATAAGAAAGCTTTGATGACAATTAGAATACTCTTAACATACACATACAAAAAACTTCAAAGTTTTTTCCTTTTGTACAACTATGGTATACCAAGTACTTAGTTTTTGTTTTTTTTTTGTTTTTGATTTGATTTCTTACTTAAAAAGTGTATCCTTATTTTATCACTGAATCTTCCTTCTTTGTTCTTAACTTATTTTTATATATACAAAAGTTTATTCACATTATTCTTTTATGCATTCTCATCAGAAATTTAGTTATCAAAGATTTTTTTCTACTTTTATTCAACTTCTTATGCATACGAATATTATTTAATTTCATATTAGAGTTCCGAAAGAAAACAGAAGTTTAATACTTTCAAGAAAGTTAAAGAACAATGTGTTTTTGTTCGAAAAATTCCCCCAGAAGAAATTTTTAAGTCAATGTTTTTGACAATGCGCTGTTTTGATTGTTGTAGCTTATGAAAGATGGAAACTGCATTGATGTGCCACGTATTTATATTACTCTTTAATGCAGTATAAAAGAGAGGCAGTACTGGGAATAGTACCCAATAAACTGATTTCTTTCTGCAACAAGAACAATCAGGTATATAATTTTCAAAATTTTATTCGTTTCCAACGTTATATTTGCTATGTTTTGAATTAGTATTATCATCATATTACATTATACTTATAATATACTTTTTTTCTTTGATTCGTATTTTGTTAGAAATTCCGAATTTGGTTTACATTCCTGTCAAATAATTAAGTTTAACAATTTTGGTCACAAATAATGTTGATGAAAGTTATTTTCTAGAAATATTTGATAGAATTCAAAAAATTATTTTAACACCTAGCAAGATATACTACCTGATGTCAAAAAAATTAGATTTTTAAAATTTTGCAAACCCAAAAAATAAAAATCATTTAAATATGAGTTTTGGGAAACCCTGATTTAAAAAACGCATAAAAAATAATTTTCATGATATTTTGTGTCACTTTGGAAAACATGTATAAATTTTTCTAAGGACATTTTCACAAAAATTATTTAAATCAATTTTTTGGGAAAAAATTAAAAAATAAACCCCAAATGTTTTCCTTTTAAAATGTTCTTTTTAATATTTTGCCTGTATATAAAAACCTTTGTACAGAACTCAACTAGAGTTTTGAAAAATTCCCATTTTTTCAAGTTACAACCATTTGAAAATTATCGGCGTTTTTTTTAAAATTTCTCCCCTGTTTTTGTAAAAAACATGGATAAACCGACTTCCGGTTATGCATTTCGAAAATTCTGGGGACCTCTGTACGAGGTCTGACTAAAAAACAAAAAAATTAATACAATAAACGTTTTAAAAGGGAAATTTTAAAAAAAAAACAAAAAATTTTTTTTAAAATATTGTACAAATAATTTTTTTTTTATTCTTTCCCAATTTTTATCATTGTCTAAATTAAATGACACAAATTCATAAATATATCCATTTACACGCTTTTGGCAAAAAACCAAAAAAAGGGAAAAACCGTTTTTTAAATTAGAATTGATTTATGGTTTTAGTTTTAAAGCTACTCTACTTTTAAATTGAAAATTGAAAAAAGAGGCAAGTTGAAAAGAATTTGACGTCTATTCTGGAGAGAAAAGAGAACTTTAGGTTTCTTATTACCATCACATCTATCTTAATACATAGATTTACTGTTTTAACAATAATATACATACAGTTCAGACTTTCAAATTTATGTGTTTTACAATCAAATATATTTATGACCTGCCATGTTTCTAAATTAATTAATGCTATTTAAAATTATTTCGAGCATTAAGATATTGCTTATAAATTTAACTCTGTGCGTTATCAAACCTTACAAAATAAAGCGTTTAAATAGACTAAAAATCCTTACCGAAATGGGGAACCATGAAAAACTAATTGAGGGATTGTTTACTGAAATCAAACTTCGAACAAACACGAGGTTACTAGCGATGGACATTGAACCCCATTCAAGACCGCGAGGACGACCAGAAAATATTGCAGATATAATTTGTATAGGGAAAAAATGGTGTAGAGTAGCTCGTACATTAATTCCTTCATATGATCATGCATGTCACTTCGGTATGGTAACTATACATCATTTCAGTCTAAATGGGATTGCATAGCAAAACAGTAGAATAAAACACTAATGTAGCCAATATTGGACAAGAGACAATCGAGCAGGCAATTTGAATAAGGCATGCATTTTAATTAAAAAAGTAAATTTTACCATTTTCATTCATTATTTTTATCATATGGTCTTCTGTTTTGTCGCTTGACAGGATAGATTATAGACATGGGATCTTTAGTTTATAGGATTTATTTCTCGCACATGTTCTGTTTCAAATCTCTGGTAAAAAAACAAAAGTCAATTTCTAGAGAAGATTCTCAATTGAAAGAAATATTTCCCAAGAGAATTTCCTTTTATTTAAATGTTATCCAGAGAAGATAGTTGAAAAATGTTCAAGTACAAAAACCGAAAGGGTCTACGGCAAATAATTAAAAAATTAGCATGTATTACAAATAGGAGCTCATCATATAATAAATGGTGTTAGGAGTGATAAGAATCTTACGTTAAAAAATGTGATTTGATAAAAAGAATGAATTTCTAACTTTTCGCAAATCGTTTCCATATCAGTACAAATTTGAATTAGTTAACTGCATTCGAACTACCTCCAAAAGCAAAAGAGCTTAACCTCTGGAAGGACGTAAAGGATAAATAGTAGTTAATTTTGTTATCTAAAAGAAATGTGGTTCTTCTTTATCACCAAAAAAAATAATTTAACCTTTTCTAATAAATTGGCCAGTTACTGTATTTACTCGAATATAAGCCACCATCGATTTTATGCCATATCCCCAATCCTCTACACGTTTTTGAGAACAAAAAATTGTGTAAAATGGTTCTCATTTCCCGATACAAATTTTTTAAAAAATTTTGATTAAAAATAGTAAGACGTTAAAAATTAATTTATTTTACTAGCAGGGGCGTAATGGAAAATATTAGGGATCCCCTAAAAAGTGGGCCTCAAGCCGTATTTGGCATAAGACAAGCTTTGGGTCCCAGTAGAATCCTGCCCCCTCTTCCTTGATGCGAAGCTTGTATGATGCGCCTATGTTTACGAGCATTAAAACCTTCAAGTGCATACATGAATTTATAACTACTTTAACAGCCAGTATCATGTTTCGAATGTACATCGTCACTTCCTACGTCACAGCCGACATCGGAATGGGAGCCAGCGATGCCGTCTTCCGTGCTGTCCAATGTACATTTGTTATGCAACAATTTTATAAATTAATGCATTACAAAAGAATGATAAAAGACAAGCAAAATATTATGGCAAATGCTTTTCTTTTCGTTTACGCCATCTACATATATTTCTTTCCTCCGAGTAAAATTTTCATTTTCAGCTGCTCTACTTCCGTTTTGCTTTCTTTCTTTGTTTATGGTGTATTAAATGGCCCCATTTTTTATACTTGCGTCGTAGGGAACTCGTCTTGACTTTTAAATCTTGACGTTAAGGTGATTAAAAAAAACTATACAAAAAAAAAAAATTCCCAAGTAGAGCAACAATCATGTTTTTGGGGAGACGAATAAAAAAACTGGGGAAAGGTATAAATAATCGATGTAAGTGGAAAAAAGGGCAAAATTTTTTCCTTTTGGAAAAGGGGGGGAAATAATTTTCCCCATCCAACAAATGATTTGCTTTCGATTCTAAGCCGATTTTCTGTAGCATTTGGGGAGATTCAGTAATTCAGGTTTGGTTTTGAAATAATGATTCCCCGTTCCCCAAATGGACATTAATTTGAAAGCATACTGTACCAATGAAAGTTTTATTTGTAAAATTTTATCTGAATAATTTTTTTTATATAAAATTACACATAGACCCTTAATCACCTGTATCATAACGGGGTTAAATGTCTCTCAAGTTGCTGACGTCATTGGATCAGGAATCTTACAAATTGCTCATTATTAGAATTAGAATTTTTGTTTAACATTTTTATATTAATTTTATTAACGTTTTGACACAAGTGTCATACTTAAAATATGTATGAAATAAAACCTCAACTTCTCAATATAATTTTTTTTCTTTAAATATTAATTACATTTGATTTCTTCTATGTTTGAATTTCTATGTATTAAAAACAACGAACTAAATATCATTCAAAGATAGCTCCTCAAATTAAAGTCAGCTATAATCTCAATTCGTAACGTAATCCGAGTTTTTGATGTAATGAATTTTTGGCCCGCTATTTTCCTATTACTCTCATTCTTGCCGGGTATTGTGGCTTTTTTTTAAACATCCCGAAAAAACTAAGTTACTTATTCATTATTTTTTTTAATAAAGTATGCTTTTGTTGACAATTTTAAAATTTTCTTTTATGTGAAGATGATTTGCTTTTCTTTTAAAAGGGGGCCCGCACTTTCACAGGAGCCAATGTTAAACTGCGTAATTTTATGTTCTTTTTCTCAGAAACTACCAACTTTTCAAGGATAAATTTTTTACAGTTGATTATGTTATTAAAAACACAAAGTTTTATTGTCTTTTTTAAAAAAATTAAATTAATTTTAATTTTTTTTAAAAATTTTCCCAATTTTTTTCCAAAATTTAGTTTTAAAAAGTCATATATAATAAAATTTCAGATATATCTAATTCCCCCTTCATTAAAATGTGTAAACATGTTAAAAGTTTTCTCACTGAAAATTTGAGGATTATATGGTAAGTAATGTTTGGGAAAAAGTTACATAAAGTGAAAAATATTACACTTTGAAAAAACATGCTTCTAATAAAAAATTTTTAATGTTTTGAGCATTTACTTTTTTTAGTACTTTCCATCATATTAAGCTATTATTTTTTTTACTCTCTGCTCATTCAAAAGAATCTTCTAATTTTCTCTTTTTAATTATATTTTTAACGATTTTGCTGTATTTTTTGGATCTGGAGACGCTTTCGTTGGGCTACACAAATCCTACGTATATCGCGTTTTTTACGCATAATTCACAGTTATAAGTTTGTTCAATATCCCAATGTTTTAAGATCATTAATTTTGCTACATGACTCATATTGATCTGTGTAATAGCAATATTTACCCCTATTTTTAGAATTTTTAATTCCACAAATGTAGATCTTCGAATCACTGACCCTATGGTGTTATTAACTGAATCATTTGGGTTCGGAGTCTTTCCATGTAAATATTTTCTTAATACAGTGTTTCTCAAACTGTGGGGAGCGCCCCCTAGGGAGCATCAAAATACTGCAAGGGGGGCGCGAATAGATTGAAAAGTCGAAAACAAAAGATTATTTTAAAAAATTATTAATTTTCTGAAAGAAGACAAACAAAATACATAATGACATAATAAAAAATAAATACACATTTACACTGATATAATACACTTATAAATATATCAGTACTGCTCAATGCATTTTATTAATTTAACAATACTAAGCTAAGAACGTTTAATAATTACCAGTAACCGTATGGGCTCATCATATATGAAATTATATGCAAAAATTAACATTTATCTTGATGATTTGTCCGGTTTATCATTAAATATTTCAATGCAGATTAATAATTACACCATTCGCTCCAAAATATCATTGTTTAACACGTAGGTGAGCGTATGTGGTCTATTGGGGAGGGGGGGTAATAAAGGAATAAATAAGCAAGATTCCTCGGAAATAAATAAATCCTTCGCAAAGACTGCCAAGGTTTGGAATGCAAGTTTATTGTATTCCAAAGCCTTCGGAATAATTTTATGGATAGGAGTTCCCAGAAAAGATCGTACCTAGATCTTTAATACTTGGCTCTATTTATTTCAGTATTTTATATAGCACATGTGTATGTGTTTATGATCATAGTGCTTTTGTTATATGTAGCTTCTGACTTTTTTAAATTTCATCCATGAACATATACTCGCTGGATACAGTCTATATTGAAGGCTCTCGTTTGAAGACAGAAGATGAAAGTAAAGAGCCCAAACAGCAGTTCTCGAGCTGTGTAGATCATTGATATTATTTTTAATACCCATACTATATTAGCTTTGAATTTTTGATATTAAAATGTCAGTGAGTCGATTACGAAAACTTAGAATTTTTTATCACTTTTTTCCCTGTTTCGCTTTTAAGATCCAAAAGACGTGTACCCATACACTTTTGGATAAGACTAATATATTCTAATTTTTCCACTTGAACATCATATGAATTCGCGCTCATCGGAAACTTATGCAAGGGGGAAACACACACACAGGTGTACCTAGCAGATCTCATTTGAAGCACGTCTAAGAATAGCTTTGTTTAAAAAATAAATAAAAGTACCTCTAACTGTCGTATTTCCTCATATAATATATAATTTTAAACCGAAATATTTGAACTTTTTTCGAAAAATCATGGGCCAAACCACCTTTTTTTGCTGTTTATGTAAGACGTTCAGTAATTGCTCTCCATCCACAATTTTTAATTGACTCCTGTCTCTTTACAAGCCACGACAAGCAATGGATCATGCCTTTCAAGTTTTTAAATCATTGATTCTTTTAGTTTGATTTTGGAATTTGTTTAACTGTCTTAGCAAATGGTACTCGGTTAGAATACTTTAAGGGAGTTTAATTAGGAGCTTATGGGGTCATTTTTTTTCACTTACTTAACCGTAATTGAATGCAATAGAAATAAATTTTTTCTGTGAATTTATTGTTTGAAAAAAGCTTCATTGATCAATTAATATAAAGTATTTCCACATTTTTCAGCAATTTGAATAAATGCACATATTAAGAAATTATAAAATTAGGGACAAATAAAAATGCTGAGTAGTTCATAGCATTTAGTTCAACCACTAATTGTCTTTTCAATCTTTACCCGAACAATATTTTCAGTCTGGCGATTCTTTTTTAGTTAAATTGTTTAAATTATGTATTTGTGATGTATTCTTAAATGCTTCGTTCATTTTCAAAGAAGAGGAATCAATAGAAACCTCACAAACCCTCTCTATGAACGTTCTTTTTACTGTATGTTACAGTTTTTGTATAAATAAATCTTTAAATGGATTCATTGATTCAAAATGTATGTTATTAGGAAATATTTGCCAATTTAAAAAAACAAAGACGCTTAATTTAATAAGTATTTAAAACATAAAACTTACCACACTTTGTTTTGTACTAGCTTTTACCCGCACACTTCTCAGGATATTGCATGATACTGTATGGTAATATACTGTTATTAGATTATTGATATCTAAGCCCAAGCATTAATCTTCCGATTCCATTGAGAAACATTCTCATATCTCTCACCTCTTGAGTTAAAAAGAAAAAACTTGAATTTCTAAAACGAAAGTAAAATTATGTTATACACCCTCGTATCCCTACCAGCGCAAAGTTGAACTCCATAAAACTCGTTTATAAAGGATTTCTATTAAACAAAAGGAACATGTTTACCAAATTTCTTAGCGCTAAAATTTATTGAAAATATAAAACTTGTCAGTTTATTTTTTTTCTTGTAGCAAGTTTATTTATCCGCCACTTGAATATTAAATTCATTATTGGTGTTTTTTTCGTAATTTTTCCAAATGGTAGACTCCGAAATATTGCACACCACTACTTGTGTCTGAGCACATAACTTAATGGAAACAAATTTAAAACACTCGAGTTAGTAATAAAGTATCTCATTGTGGAATGTAATTAAAGTATATTTCTTTCTTTGCAGCGGTATCTTGGTCCGCCGATTGTGAAGGCGTGCCCTGCGATGTAGTTTGCGAAGTGGGTGGCAAAGAATTGTTTCCAGAGTGCGCGTGTGACTGTCCTGCTTCAAAAAGGTTCGTCTTTTCTCAATTCATTTCGAAAATATTCTTATCAATGAATGAAAACTAATCCATAGGCCTTTTGGGTAGAACACAGGGCTCTGTGTGATCGAAGGATAAAAGATTCAAATCTTATTCTTCCTTAGTAATATAAGCGGTAATTAAAATATGCCGGAGCATTAAAGATAAATATTTGCATACCTCAACAAAAAAAATTATATAAAAAATTACATTAACGTTTTTATTGCATCTTGATTAAAGTATGTTCATAAAATTATGCTTTTAAACTACTTCAAAGCAAGGAATAGTTTGTTCAATGTAAAATTTCATATGATTATCAGAAGACAGTCAAGCAAATGGATTTTAATGAATTTTAGTATTCTATCAGAGTTCATAAGAACATTAAATTCTTGTTTAAGTTTTCGGATACTGCAAAACAACTTATTCACGCTCACTGAATGGAGAGATGTCTTAGATATGAGTCCAAACGAAAGTAGAAAAAGCTTCCTAAGCATGTAGTAATTATATCTGTAACCGTTGAATAAAAGGAACGAGGAATTCGAAAAACATATCTTTAAACTTTGTTTGGATGATAGTATCTTCGTAAACTCATTGAAAATTTGTCTGTAATGCTAATTTTTTTCACTTTTTATCTTAAGCAGCACCAAAAAATTCCTCTTTTCTGAAACTGTAAAAAAAAATTCCTAAAATATTTAATTCGTATTTCTTCACAAAAGTTATACATTCTGAAAGTGAATTATTTCGAAAGCAATGATATAATTTAGTCAAAATAATCAGTAGAACTTGTTGTAAAGTAATTATACACATACCGGGTGTGTGTGAACCCAAAAATTTCGTTAAAACTTCGTAAAATTCATAAATTATAATAAAGTGCTAGAAAGCGCTCCCAAAGAAGCCGGATTTTTGTAATAACCAAAACTTTTTTTATTTAAAAAATCCCCTGCAAGTGAGAGATTCCATAGAATTATATATACTCAAATTAATCTTTCAAAATAAAAGACCGTGATACACGGGGATTTCTCATTTGATTTCCGGATGTTATCTTTACCCGATCGAACTTTGTTGCTGAAGTTGTTCTTTACTACAGATTATATCATTCTTAAGGTGTCTGTAATTCACATTTCAACGTGTTATTTGCACCTGTAACGGGTTCTGTGAGTCTCCTTAGGTATGCTGTGCAATGTAATTTGTGCATATGGAGCAATTGTTATTGCAAGGATAAATTAATGGAGCGTACTGTGAATGTGTTCGTTGTGTTTCGGGTCGATAGCACCATTCTTAAAAGGAATTTTTAAGCTGCTAAAAAATTGACTTCTATTTTTAGCCTTTTTCTTATGGTCGTACTTATTTATTTTTCAAATCTTCCTTTCTTAAGAAATTTTTAAGTTGTGGCTTACTCGGCGTATACTTTTAGTTCTCGTGTAGTCGTTTCAATCCTTTACATCATTTCTCGTGGGATCTTATCGTAGAAGGTTGAATTTCCGATTTCCAGTTTTTATTTTACATGTAAGTTTTTATCCTAATTTTTCTGTATAAATTTTTTTTTATTATTCCTTTCCTTGAGAGATTCATTATTGCTCTCTTTTCTTAATTTCATTTTAATATATTATCAGGTTTTTCTCCCACGTGTTGTATTAGGCTTAACTTTTCAACTTGGGTGTTTTTATTTTTATTTTTTTTATTTATTTTCCCTATTATGTCGAAAATTTCTGCTGTACGGGGAAGATTGGATCCATAAAGCATTGCTAACCCTAATTCACTGGCCTAATTCAGCGACAGCTTTAGAAATCAAAATAGGTCTCCAGTTTAGACCAAAGACTTTTTTGTATCTACATTTGTTGTGTCTGGTGAATACCAATTTCTTCCTGCTTTAGCACTGTATGTTCTAGTACTTCTTCACATTATTACTTTTTATATTATATATATATATATACTATATATATATTATATATATATATATATATATATATATATATATATATATATATATATATATACTATGGTGGCCAAAATTGTAGACACTTTTAAAAGTTGTCACGTTTTTTAAGCTTGTATGCTGATAAAAACTGTTACCTTGCACAAAATACAAAGTATTTTATATTATCTTTATGAGAATTTAATACTGACTTCAATACAAAAAACAATCGTACGATCGTACTTGTTTAAAAAATTTCTTCCTTTCTTGGGAAATTTCAAAGTTTAGGCTCACTCGGTAATTATTTACATATCGATCATCATTTCATTTTAGATTTTAATACATTACTAGTCTAATAATTTAATTATATTTATATATACATATATACTACAACAAGGAAATGCAGTATTCTATATTTACTCATCCAGTTTCCAAGTGAAATTATTATAAGTATGTTTTTTTTAAATTAAAATATGTAAAATTGATATTTGTTCCTTTTTTCATGATACCCTGTAGCTTTTAAAGTTAAAGACATTTTCTTTAATAATTATATTCCATACGGTTAAATGATTTCTTTTCCTTCTTAGGAGCAGCAAACCAGAAGATGAAAATGAAGAAGAAAGAAAATCTAAATCTAAGAAAAAATTAGCTAAAAAATTAACAAAAAAAATGGCAACAAGTCTTTTTAAAATGTTGGGGAAAACATTAGTTCCAATAGCAGTAGAGAAAGTAATAGAAAGTCAAACAAGCTAGAATCACCAGAGACCAACTAAACGAATGGTTGTTTCCCCGGCAAAAACGTCGTTGTTGTTGAGCAACTTCTACATTGATGTATACAAATAGAATGCACGTTTTAATTTTTTGAAGAAATAAAGAAATTTTAATGCAATTATAAGATGAGCATTGTCAAATAGTAAAAAAAACTGAATATTGTTCTTTAATTATTTAAAAATAAATTTTTTACCGTACAATAAAAATTAAAAGTAATGATTGTTTAAAATCAAGGGTCAGTTATGATTTTTAATATTACTTTAATCAAAATAAAATCTTGAAATTATACACATTTCTTATGTCATAAAAGATCGATTTTAAAGTCTTAATTTGGAAAATATGTGGGATGTACTGTGTAATAATATTTGAATTCTGGAATATACTCAGATTTGATATTTTATTTACAATTTCAACAAAAGACTCAAAGAAATCTAAGCACTGACAGCCGAACTTTTAATATTTCGTCTCATATGGTTTTTTTATATATTTTTTTTCGTCTTGTGTAGGAAACGAATTCTCTTACTTGACAAAAACGGTTAAATCTCTGTCATTGGTCAAAGGAAGCAGAAACACAACTTATCATCTTGTATAGATATCTGCAATGGGAAGGAGTCTTTTCATCTTTCGAGTGGAAACTCTTTTTACTGATGCGGCAAAATTATATGCAACGAGCTGAGATCAAAAAGTGTTTCTCTTTTTTTTGTTCCGCAACAGAGGTTTCCTTCAGAATTTACAAATCGTAGTCAACGCAAATATATGTTCTTATATACGGAATCTCCTGATTTAATCCGTTATCGTAGTCGTCAAGTCACACTGCGAGACACATTGAGACTTCTTGCAACGTTAGCTTATGACAAACACATTTCCATCCCTCCGACTCTCTGCTACCTTAATGAATTGAATAAAAGATTTATCCTAGACATTAGACTCTCCGGAGATTGTCTATGAAATTACCAAAAACTATTGCAACGTTAGCTTTCGGACTTTTTACTACTTTAACGAATTGGGCAAAAGACTTATCCTAGGCATTGTTAGACTCTCCTGAAATTGTCTATAAAATTCCCAAAACAACTATTGCAGATTAGCAATCAACGTAAACTGCGAAATTTCATTTTTTTTCACATTTTCTCCAACTCCTATATAAGTGACTATTTCCTTTAAGTAAAGATATTTAAATCGTTTTTTACTAAATTGTTCTTAAAATTCTTTACTTTAATTCAAATAAACAGGGAATTTTTCTGCTACTGATACTTTCTTAATAGTGAGCTTCGAAAAACACACTGTTCCATAAATCTTTTGATAACATAAAATATTTTGTAACGCGTATTCACACACACACTCATATATACATAAATAAAATTACTGTTAAGTAATAAACCAACCCTGAAAGAGTCAGAAGGAGGTAAAATTATAAAAATTAGATATTAGAGCATAGAACATAACACCTATTAAAAGAATATGAAAAAGTCAATAGAATATGAATGTATAAATATCATGTTTTTAAAAGCTGTTTCAAAATTAGGGCTGCGATACAGGGTTAAAAGACGAGTATGTTGTACTACATGATATAATATCATATGTGTGCATTCTCACTGTTAAAAATAATATAGGAATTTCATAATTAAAGAATACAGACATAAAATTAAAAAAGGAAATAGCAGTTACGTTTTGAAATTGCGAAGTGGTTTGAAAAAAACTGGTGGCATTTTTTAGTAAGTTAGTTTTTAGTCAGTGGCTTAGTAAGGCATCTGTAAGGTATTAAAATATTTTTCTTCAGGGAGCAGAAATAAAAATACAGGATTTAGTGTTTTAACGTAGGAAATGGAATCAATTGTTGCTTAGAAAAATGGTAATTAAATATGTTAGAGCAGTATTGCAAGTCAGAAAATATTTAAGTTACATAAGTCCACAGAATGTTTATTTGAAGAACGAGTTACATATTTATTTCGATTTCCACTATTTTCTCTGTGGGTGGAAATTTCACTGTCTATGGGTAAACATAAGGAATTGTGAATCATTATAACGCTCTCCACCAAACTGTTAGAGAATTTTTGAGGGTTAAATATAGAGCTTCGGGTACTTCTCATAGCAACCAATTGATACGGAGCTTAAAAGTTTTAAAGTTATCTTCCAGGTTCGATTTAAATCATTTGAAACTCCACACAAATAAGAAATTAATTCTTTACTTAAAATTCTGCTAGTTTTACTAAAACAAAGACACATACCTGTTCTGTGTAGGAGAGGAGCGATGAGAGACCTCTTCACGCTAATGTATAAGTATGGATTTATTTCTATTGTCCGGTCTACTCCTGATAACTAAAATTAGATGATCGCGGGGGCCGGCGCCGAAGGCAGGCCTATTCCCAGAAGTATGGGAGAAAAAGGAAAACCATATGAATGAAGAATTACAAATCAAGAGAACTCCCCAGAAAATGGGAAGGGATGAACGTGACCCCAAGCACAACGTTCTATCGAAGCAGAACGCCGGCGGGGCGAAGGGGAGAAGCGCAGGAAGGAAAACGGGACGGCCGAGGCAGTCAATCAATTCAGTGACAGTTCACCAAATGAACCCAAAAGGAAAGATGCTATGTAGCGAAACTGCTTGTGTTGTTTAAGAGTGTGAAAAGAGTGAAATTGTTGTGTTATGGGGGCGAAGCGGGTTTCTCCACTTCGCTGAAGAGTATGCATATTTAATTTTAGGATGAGGATACGTAAACAATGTTTGTGCTTTGATAATTGGATTGTCATGAGATTCAATAGATTTAAAAACATTTCTAGAAAGTTTAGTGATGTAATTAGAAATCGGCTCCATATGTAGGTCATTGTGTATAACGTCATTCCGAACGTACCGAGGTGCGTTTGTCATGACGCGGAGTATTTTGTTTTGAATTACTTTTTTTTTTCATGTGGGTGGTAGCTGCCGCTCCGCAGACCGGGGCAGCGTACGTGATCACTTTTCGCAAGACTTGTTTGTAAAGAATTACTTTATTTTCTAGAGATAGAGGTGACCTTCTCCCGACAAGGGAGATGGCTAAATGAATTCTACCTCAGAATTTTTCTGAGAGATAGTCGATGTGTTTTTGAACGTTAGGCGGCTATCGATGTGTAGGCCCAGATATTTCACTATCAAAACCCACTGGATATTGTCATCAAAAAGTGTGAACTGGAAAGGTGGGTCAATGACCCCCTATTTCCCTACTCCTGATTCCTTTGAGCAACCTCTTTTAAACTCGGACATGTCACACCCAAATGTCTCCGCAAGGCTCTTTACCGTGTGGTGCATTGATGTTTTGATTGGATGAAAGTACCCGCGCACTAATACAGAACAAAACTTTTATGGGTTTCTTGAGACATGCTATCCCCAAAAATCTCCCCTTGAAGAATTTAACCATTTCCTGTCAACAAGGGTTTTAAAAATTACGAAGGGACCATAAACAGCCAGTTGCGCACACAGGAATTTTTCAAGGGGGAGGTCCGGGGTCGAAAGTTCACCAATCTTGTATCAGGCTCCTTTTGATTTTGTCGATTTTCGGGAACAAAACACAGTAAAAAACTAATTATTGTATAAATAATTAGCATTAATTAATAAAATTAGTCATTAATAAAAAAATATTTAATTAAATTTTACGTACTATATACATAGAATTATAATCAATGGGAAAAAAAATCAAGTACTTTGGGGGATCCGGAACCCCAGGACCCCTCCTCTTGTGTGCGCCACTGTAAACAGCTAAAGCACACTCACACAGCTTTCCTTCACTCCTCTCCTCTCCCAAACTTACAATCACTAAAAGAAAAGAAAAATTTGACAGAGATAAAACATGGCTATGTAGAAGAAAAATGTCCGGTGAGTGCTGTCTCTGGAAATTGAAGAAAAAGGCCGGCTAGCGCTGAAGAAGTATAGTTGAAGAAGCATAGGGAAAAAAACTGCGGCCTTGGGAGAAGGAACAGCAGAATGGGTGGGGGATTCGCTATGATGAAGTAATCCCTATCAGGCTGGAAGCGAAATCCGTGTTGAGGAAACGGATGATGTTGACCCTCTCGCTGCACATCTCGCGGTTTCCGCGGGCAAAGTACACGCGGCAGTCGTATCACTACGCAGAGAGAGGGTTAACGGAGATGAAGAGCCGATGGAACCCGAAACCGACATCGACCAGCTTGTCCTCGGCCAAAAAAATCTCCAAAGAGCGATTGGGCAAATAAAAAATTAAATGTGGTTAAATAACTGATAAACAAAATGGCCGCTGTCACATCTGAGGCGACTCCCAAAGCTCACTCTCCTCCTTCAAGACGACCAGTAACAAAAAATGGATAAGTGAATAAAGGGGAAAAAATTGAATGAATTTAAAAAAATTAACAAATTATCATCCATTTTAGTCAAAATTAGGAATTAATATCAAACTAAAGAAGAATATCTTATTATCCATCGAGGCGAATAATGTTTCACTGGCAGGAAACACATAACGAACAAAAAAAAAAATTCATCTAAATTTCTTGAAATGTGGGCCATCGCAAAACTTACAACACCAAAATGACATGTAAATGTAACACAATAGCGTACAATTACAACAAAGGAGCAAAATAGTAATATCGGCATACAAGTTGAAAATAAAAATAAAAGCAAAAATTTAAGTCAAACTATATAACAATATTCGCATATAGAAATAATTTGAAATAATATTTTCGTGAAAAATGGGATACGAAACAACCATGCGGTGAACACATTACAAGGAAAATTTCATGCCGAAGATATAACACAAAACAAACAAGCATTAAAAAAAAAATGGGGTCAGTAACATGTCGTGTGAAGAAAAAAAATTTAAACACCAACATACATTATAACACATCGAAATTATTACATGAACGCAATCATCTGAAGGTATTTTATATATACCCTGAAGTGCCTCTTAATTAGGGATAGCAAGGGCTATGCAAATTGTGTAGCACTGCGCATCATTTATGCGCAAGTAAGGGCACTTTGGTAACTGCATACATAGCGCGTACTGTGGCTTTTCTGAATTAGTTGTTGGAATTGCCAGTTTGGGTAAATTGCCTGATTTATATATAGACGCCTTCAATAGAGGACAAATTGCAGATGCGCGACGCATGGGCCATTCAATTTTCGAAATTTTTACTCTCCCAGCTTTATCTTCAGATGAAAATAAAACATTTCAATTTTTTATAAAATAGTCGAATTATAATATTCTGAATGCGATGGCCTAAAACTATCATGGTCTCTTGTTGCTCGGAATTTGATTTGAGTTCCTGTTCTTTTGTGCAAAATAATTGCATGCGTAAATAATTCTTGCAGTTTTTGCAATAAAATTAAATTTTGCAATTTCTTCATAAATCAAATTTTAAACACATCAATATAATCTATCTTTTTTTTTAACCACAGATTGTTTAATATAGCGAGATAAGCTTTTACATAAATGGTTAAATCTCTCTCGTAAGTTCAAGGAAGCAGACATACAGCTGTGCATATTGTATAGATATCTGCAATGGGAAGAAGTCTTTTCACCTTTAAAGTGAAAACTCTTTTTACTGATACAGAAAAATTATTGCAACTAGCTGAGGTCAAGAAGTGTTTCTTTTCTATCTGTACGAAACAGAGGTTTCCCTCAAATTTGCAAATGGTAGTCGACGCAAATATATGTTCTAGACATGGAATGTCCTAATTTAATCTGACCCCGCAGACGTCAGATCACTCCGCAAAACACATTGCAACTTCTAGCAACGTTAGCTTGTGACAACCCCGGTTCCATCCTTCCGACTTTCGGCTACTTTAACGAATCTGGTAAAGGACTTATCCTAGACATTGTTAGACTCTCCTAATACTGTGTATGAAATTACCAAAAACTGTTACAGATCAGCAATCAACGTACTCATGAAATTGGGAAAGTTTTATTTTTGCACATTTTCTAACATTCCTATTTAAATGTCTAATTCTTTAAAGCAAATGCATTTAAGTCGTTTTTTTAGTTAATTGACCTCCAAATTCATTACTATCAATCACATAAAATAGAATTTTTTGCGCTACTGTGATATTTTCTTAATGGTGAGCATCGGAAAACATACTGTAGCATAATTTTTGTGATAACATAAAATAGTTTGTATAGTATGTACACTCACACTTATATATAAATATAAAAGTACTGTTAAATTTTAAATCAATCGTGGAAGTCAGAAGGAGGTAAAATTCTAAATATTAGATATTAAAACATAGAACATAACACCTATTAAAAGAACATGAAAAAGTCAATAGAACATGAATGTATAAATATCATCTACACTATTAAAATTCGTAGGTAAGCAAACGTATCTATGCGGCTATGCGTGTATGAGACCCTATCTCCTCACGAACCGTACTACGCAGAAACTCGCCGAAGGTACCAAAAAAAAGGGAATGATCCGAGGAATCCGTTTTGACCATTTACATTCCGATATTCCAATTAGTTAAAAAGATATTAATTAAAACCTTAAAAAGCATAATTAGCGCCATTTTTCACCGCCAGGGGCCAAGTTCAAAATTTCGGAACTTTTTTTTCCCCGACGTTTTTAAAACGCGATCTAATTTTTTTCATGAGACTTAGACAAAAAATAATTACAGAATCAGAAAGATCATTTACTCCGCCACGATACAGTATAATTTATTTTACAAAAAAATCATATTTTTTATTTTTTACGATTTTTTTAAAATGAGTCAAAATCGATACGTTTTTATGAGTATGATTTCTAAATCATTCCGCTTGCATTTTCTTTCGCGCTAATGAAAAAATATTTTACACTAAAAAAGTTCATGCTTTTTACTTATAGAATCAGTCATTTAAAAAATTAAATGTTAAAAACTGGTTGTTTTTTTTAAATGATTTTTCAAAAAATACTCAAAATTTTATTTAAATACTTAATAACTTCTTTGTTTATAAAAATAATCTCATGAAGCTTTTTTTCCGTTTGTAGAACAATATTATACGTAAACTGTACAAAAATTGATAAAATATCTTTAAAATTACGGTTTTTTCAAAAAAGAAATGTGTTTTTCTTTTTTTCCCCTTTTTGCGAGAAATATGTAAGCATTATTTTTTTAGTTTTTGTTTAAAAATTACCGTTGTTTGCAATCGATATATGAAGTTTGAAGGCATTAACTTAAAAATGAAGCCTTGAAAAAAAAATTACTTAAATGATAACCTCGATTTTGATAAACGCACGCCCACAAAGCCCATGCAACGCCGAATCATACAGCTAATGTTTCTTAAAAGCTGTTTCAAAATTAGTACTGCGATACAGGGTTAAACAACGTGTATATTGCAAATGAATTGATATAATATGATATATGATATCATATATATGCATTCTCTCTTCTAAGAATAATAAGAATGCTAATGGGAAGAATAATATGAATTCCATAATAAAATAATAGACATTTTTATCAGACTTCAATGTGTTAAAATATTCTTCTTCAGGGAGCAGAAACAAAACTATCAAAACACAGGATTTAGTTCTTATAACTTAGAGAAAGAATCAATTGTAGCTTAGAAAAAAAGGTTTTCAAATATGTTAGAGCATTATCGTAATTAAGTAAATACTGACTACTTGAGAAATCTTTCAATAGTTTCAAAATTTTGAAAATATTAATTCATTCAATTCAAACCAAGGAAGTTAAGTTACACAAGTCACAAAATGTTTATTTGGAGATTCAGTTATACATTTATTTCGATTTCCACAATTTTCTCTCTGTGTGGAAATGTCACTCTCTATGAGTAAATATAAGGAATTGTGTGTGTGTGTGTGTGTGTGTGTGTGTGTGTGTGTGTGTGTGTGTGTGTGTGTGTGTGTGTGTGTGTGTGTGTGTGTGTGTGTGTGTGTGTGTGTGTGTGAATCATTACAACACTCTCCACCAAACTGTCAATGTTGATCAAATTTCGTAATATTTTTTTAAATTGCTAATTCAAAATGCATTTAAAGTTTATTACGTAATATAAAATTCCTTCTTTTCGAAAGAGTCTGCTTCATCATTATCATTATTATAAGGAAAACTTGACCAATTATTTATAATTTTAGTCAGTGGTGTAGTACACCCCCGCAACCCCTGCATTTCGGGGGAACCCAGGGCTCTAGGGCAGTGTTCTGCAACCCCCGGTCCGTGGATCAAATACTACCGGTCCGCACAAGAAACATTAAATTATTTCTCTTTTATTTGCTGTGGTATATTTTTCTTAGGTTTGGGCTACTTTTTATGAAAAGCACTTAATATTCCTTGTTAAATCACTTTATATTAATTTTTTGGTGTAGCTATATTTTATTCAGAAGTCACGATTATATATAAATACAATTAAATTAAAAATTATTAAATCAAAACAGTCTAAAATATAAATAATCAACATCCTCCCCTTCAGCGGGCCGCGATAAAATTAACAAACGTTGACCTGTCCGCGGCTATAAAAAGGTTGCAGAGCACTTCTCTAGGGGGCCCAAAGCGTGACTGACGCTAAGTGCGTAAGATCCAGCTTGGGACACGAAACCTGACTTTTCAGGGTTCTCTAATATTCTCCATTACGCCACTGATTTTACTACTGTGGTAGGTCCGTTCATTGTTTATATGAAATAAAGGTAAATAAATTTTGTTTTTAACCAGGAAAAACGTGTATGAATAAAATAAGGTATTAAATATCTAGTGAAATTTAAAAAATTCCTTTTAGTAATTACTAGACCACTTTAGTTTTTTTTGTTTCAAACAAAAAAAAATATTAGCATTCTTTAATTACATCTTACATTTAAATGCAAGAAGTGATCCTCCTTGTTTTTGGTGGTCTTGGGTTCTTTGCTTCTTTCTAATGTGCTTGAGTCAGGTCAGCCTTTAACCTCTCAATTAGGGATTGCAATATCGGACCAAAAGTTCAATACCGGTATTCGGTATTTCTTAGAACTTAATGCCGGGATACCGATTTTAATACCGGTAGTAGAAATTTTAGAAAAGAAAGAAAACACAGGTGTTTTTTGGTTTACTTACTAGTTTTATTAGAGAGTGTAACTATATCACCAGAAATAATTTGTAACTTATAAATTATAACAGTATATAAAGAATCATAAAAAGTAAAGTAACATCTTATTTATTTAATTCACAAAAAGGGTGAATATCATTATTAAGTCTGTGGTACTATTACAAATTTCTGAAATGTGATCTTAATAAAAATTCTGCATCAATTGTACTGTCATGAAGCCTGAAAAGTAATTTTTTGCAAAAATTGACCAACTGTCGAAAATGCTCTTTCGGCATCTACGCTAGTTGGAGGTACTGTTAACAATATGCGATATACTTTTTCCAAGTATTTACCTCTAAATCCCTCATTTTCAAATAAATCGATTTCTCGTCGGTTGATTTGGATACAGCTGCTTTCTGTACCGTATTTTTCTTTGTTGAATTTTTTTTAGTTATCGCTAATTCTAATTTTTGTTCAAGGGACAATTCCTTTTCACTATCGACATTAGTGTCATCATCATCTTCAAAAACTGTACTGAATTCTTCTGAATCTGGATAGGTTTGTAGGTAAAAAATTTAAGAAAATTTACTATAAACTTGATCAAATTTGATTTGCTTAGTCTCTTTTCTTCTTTTTAAATTCCTACTAATAACTCACACTCTCTATTTATTTATTTATTTGTTTGTTTGTTTATTTATTTATCTTGGTGGAATTTTTTCAATCGTTAATAAAATACATTTTAAAGCTCTCAATTGAGCTGAAATTTAATATACATGATTATTTTAGATATAACAAGACAATAATTTAACTATAATTGATTAAAACTAATTATTTAAAGAATTACAAACACAGCCACGTTGGCGACTTAGCGACCATTTTGGCGATTTGTGTCAAAATTTGAAAAGATTTTTTTTTCCGTTTTAAAGCACATTTAGTTGAACTGAAATTTTATATGCACAATCGTTTTGTATAACAATACGATACTTTAATGATAATTAATAAAAATTCAATTGTATTTTGCCATTGTTTGCACAAAAGTTTCAAAATTTTTTTTACCCCTACAAAAACACGAAAAAGAATCCCAAACCGCTCTGGGCAATGTTTAAAGGTACCATTTGCTTAGTTTTCTTAATTTGCATAAAACAAATGAGAAAGATCGAACTTGATTGAATAATTACATAAAACATATTTTTTGTTACGTTTAATTTTAACAAAAAAATAAATAAATAAATAAATAAAAAACACTTGAGTAGCTTTCGACAAATTTTTCGAAAATGTGTTTGTTTCTTAACTTTTGAAAACTAGTGTAACATTACAACACAAATATAATCTCAGAATGAAAAAGAAATGTTTTGAAATGTTGTTTTTTCCCCAATAAAAATATAAAACTTATTTTCATGATTAATGATAGTTTTCCTTTCCAATTATTTATTTATATAAAAAAGTTTTAGGTCCTTCAAACTTCAATTTCAGCTTCTTACAATGGCGCCCCACGTTGGGCACCATTGTAAGAGGCCCGTGTCTCTCTCGCGAGCACCTAGATGTTTGTAGGAAGGGAAGAAACATTCGACATGATTCAAATCTAATCTATTTATTTCAACTCTAAGAAAAGACACAATTTCAACCAATAATCTTAAGAAAAGGTCTCAATAAAAATCGTGAAAGTGGAACAACGACAGTAACACGTAAGCGATTAGTCGACTGACAAACTAGATCCTTCTTTTAATTCATGATCTAACTTTTTATCTAATTTAATATAATCTTAATTCAATCTTAGTGAATAATCCTCACTTTAAGTTTTCCTTCTATTAATAATCAAAGCTCTATAATTCAAATATTATACCTTTAATATCAATCTCATCTGTCTAGAGTATATCTCCACTCCTTCTCCTTCTAAAGCTAGAAAACCTCGCCTATTTATAGTAAGTTAAATTGCATATCACTATTCTCTTCTTACGAAGGGTGGTTGTGATTAACGCGAATTGATAGCCCAAAGATTTCCCAAGAGGATTAGTTAGAAGGTCGCGTATAGATCCATCACACCTTAGTAGGTATATTCACCTTATTATGCGCACTTATTTTTATGAAGGGACCCTGAAATATATAAGTGCAATCCTTTTATCTTTTGAAATGTTGGCATGGTGTATGAGTAGGTAATAAAAGCATGAAATGAAATTCAACCTGATATAATTCTAAAGAGATTTTAAAAAGTGTATCATATCTAACAATCTAGAAGGAACGGAAGATGATTACTTATGCATTGATCTGAGTAACAGTGATCGAGTAAAGATAAAACAGAGAATTCGATGATGTGACTGAAAATATAACGTAAGACGAATATAGCAAACTTTTTATGCTATTCAATAATAAAAGTACATATAAGGCAAGTCATTTCATTTAAATACAGTTTTCAGATATAAATCAGAAATCTGATTTTTTATTCTCATGTTTTCATTATTTTTAAAGATTTTACTTTTATGTCCGGTGCATAATGGTAGCCTATAAATTTCTATATCTTATTTTTCAATTCCTACTATTAGTTCAAACTTTCCCTATATATATACCGTACCATCCATTTTCTATATTCTAAACCCTATTACAATTTTAATTTCTTATATATTCTTCAATATCTGGTTCTTCTACAATCTCAATTTTTTTTCGGTTTTGCTTAATGAATGTTCATCTCTCATTAGTAGAGAATTTAGACTATATATATATATATACTAGCTGGTATACCCGTTCTTCGCACGGGTGAATTGAAAAATTAAACAATACAGATTGAAGGATAAAGAGGTTTTTAATGAGTTAATTTTACGTGAATTGCAAATTGAACAAAATGATTTTTGCTTATCTCAGCTGAACAAAAAAACATGTTTGTTAAATTCTGTAGATCTAATAGCTGATAAAAAGGGGTTTTTTTTTTCTTAATAACACCCCGTAACTCTCTTGTGGGTCGGTTTTTGAAAACACCCTCCTAAGCTGATCTCTGCTCAACAAAAGTAACACATTGCTACACATTTTGTGTAATGAACGCTTAAAATAGTGTAAATAATTTATATCTTGATATGTAATACTTTAATACTACTTCCTGTTGCATTTATTGGAGTTTGCTTCTTGAGAATCGATGTTCATATAAAGCCCCCGGTATGAAACTTATGAAGAGTGAAATTTTAAAAAAGCGCTAACAAAAATGTATTACGCGCGCTTCTGCGCATGCCCTAAATCTTAGTCGGGGAAAAAAAGGAAGCGTTTCTATTTTTTCTTCTTTTTTAAAATTGCGATATTTTTCTTTTCTTATGAAAATCAGAAAAAAAAATAATTACAGAATCGGAAAGATCACTTATTTCGCCACAATACGGTATAAAAATTTTTCAAAATAACGAAACTTTGTATTTTTAACGATTTTTTCAAAATGAGTCAATATTGATGCGTTTTTATGAAAAAAGTTTTTCAATCATTTTGTACGAATTTCTTACCATTGCAACGCATCGAAATTATGTAATAAAAAAGTTCATACTTTATTCTTTCAGAATCAGAGATTTAAAATATAAAGTGCCAAAAACATTTTTTTTTTATGATTTTTCAAAAAACACTCAAGATTTTAACTAGACATTAAATAACTTCGTTATTTATTAAAATAATCACAAGGAACTTTCTTTCCAAGTGTCAAATGTTGTTATTCGTGTTTTTTTCAAAGATTGAAAAAAAAATAACTAAAAATTACGGATTTAAAAAACATTTTTGTGTTTTTCATCTAATACCCTTTTTTACAAGAAATCATTATAGCAGTTTTTATTTCTTACATTTTTGTTTAATAATTACCATTATTTGTTATTTATGTGGAAAATTTGAAAAGTATGTTTTAAAAACTAAGCTCTCAAAAAAATTAAAACTTTAAAAAAAATTCGCAAACTATGTTTACTAGCGTTTTAGTCTAATTTTTAGCTACACTTCATGCCTTAGCTCTTTTGACTATAACAACTGAAAATCACCAAATTTGGGGTGATGTAAAGCTGATCATGCAAAAGAAAAAGCTGCCAGAGAGAAGCTTCATAAACTCAGTACGATTGACACTAGAGGGTTACCATACGAAATTATTTTCGTCGTAGATAAGCACTATATGATAACTGCAAAAATCGACGCTGCTGATGGTTTAGGCAAAGGGGCTGTAGATAAGTTATCCCACGTTGAATTGGATGATTAGAATGGAGTTCTGCAGGTTTGGCTACTATTCTCAAACGGGGTTGGTGTTAAAGCACGAGGAAAAGTGGCTGGTTATGCAAATGCAAAATGAATCGGTAGAAAAATGGTTCCTAACAACCATAGATCTGCAACAGTTCCTCTGAACCGAAATAGATCGATTCATGCTAAAAGGAATCATTTCCCATTGGAACCAGCCTGCTCCTTGACAATTATCAATTCGCATGAAGGGACATTAGATGAAATTGTTTGCAAATACAGCTAGGCACATTCACAACATTTGGTCTACGTAGCCTTATCCAGGGTCATGGCTCAAGAAGGACTTCATATTGTACTTACTGATGAACGTCAACCTTTTTACTACGGCAGACGAAGCAATGCTTCCATTACAAAATGAGTTTACTAGGTTTTCTACAGTTCATCTTACTGCAATTGATCAAATTATGATCAATAAAATGAATGGAGGGGATAGGGTTCTCTTTTCTCTCAACTGCCAAAGTCTCCGGGCATATGCACGTGATCTCCGTAGTAATAATGTGCTAAAATCACACATTTTGATGCTATCAGAAACATGGCTTCGTAATAAGGAATTCATTGAAATTGAAAATTTTAAACTCAACACAGCACAGAAGAGATTTTGTAAGAAAAAGTACCCAGTGTGCTGTGTTATGATTAATGTTAATCAAACTAAATCTAATTTGGGAGATAATGTGCCGCGAGATGCATTTTATCTAACGTTGAACCCATTGTTGTCGTTACAGTTTATATTTCTGTCTATCAGAATGTTGCTGACATTATAGATATATTCACGAGACATTACTATCATATATATACAGAAGGTGGTTCTAATCTACTGGTGAAACAGTATCATGCACTTCCACTCATACTTGATGGCGATTTCAATATTGATTTCGATAAAGATAAAGGATTGAGATTAGCACAATTTTTAAAATCAGAGCTTAATTTGGGTTTTGTTTCAGGTAAAACACGGGGGTGATTAGGTATGGTACAACCATTGATGCGATGTTTTCACGATTCGTAAATCATGCATCTACCGACGCGCGCGCGCGTTCACTTATCATACTTTAGTTACCATAAGCCTCTTGTCAGATGGATTAATAATGGCTAGAGAATGTAATTAATACTCACAGTGATATTAATAATGAAGTAAATCAACCTTCTTAAAATGTACTCATGTACAATGAGTAACATATATTTATGTAACATAACTCATGCATATTATTTTACCGAATGATTATGAAAAATGTGAATAGAATGAAGAAAATACATACATAATTTTAGTATTATATGAGATGCGTTTATTTAGCCTGTTTGCTTATCATATAATCAAAGACAACCGTGCTTAACTACTGTCGTGCGTCGGAACCGACACACACATTTTTTTAATGATAAAATTGTATTATTTGCAAACAACGTCGTTCCTTACATTATAATGGCGATTCAATAGAAACATAGCGAAATGTTGGTGATAGGGCCAAGTTGGCATCATTTTTGGCGATCATGCTGACAACTTGGTGATTGATTGAATGGTGCAGAAGTTGATAGTACAGCGTCTCCTGTTGGAGTGTTGCAACAAAGAGGATCCACAAAAACCTTCTCCACAAAAAAATACATATGCATGCTAATTTTTGCTATATATCAAACATACATTTGCATATAGATAGATAGATAGATAGGATTTTCTTGTTCAAATTTTCAAGCGTTAATAAAAAATTTTTCACATCCACGGAAACTCTTTTTTTTAAACTTGTAGTGGATAGCATTTGATGTTAATACAGTTTTTCAACTATTAATTCATTAATTCTTTTTAATTGATGAATAAATAGTAACAAGCAAAAATAATAGTCCAACTGTAAAAGAAAATCGTTAGTTGTGTTCCTGTTGCGCAATGGAGGGCGCGTTGGACTTTTAATCCAAAGGTCGTGGGTTCGAATCCCGCCAGAGATGGCCTGATTTCTGAGAATGCGATTTCTTTTTATCATAGTATTTTATTGGAATAATTAAATTTAATAATGAATAAATAGTAATTTAATTAACAAAATTTCCAACAGCCTATGTAGAATGGAAAATTACAAGAAAAATCTCTTTCTATTTTGCCATTTAATATTGTAATTCTGTCATATGTACATACATATTTATATTAATTGTAATTATTTAATAAAAAGTAACTAAAATAAAATTTTTCTTTGTTGACCTAAGTAGGAATTGACTTAATTTTTTTTTTATGCAATCTCGAAAAATAATGTGCTTTTTTCAAATCAACCCTCATGCAAAATCCGTTTAGTAACCACCAGGAGCCTTTCTTCTTTCTCAGAAAAACTAATTTGCACTTTTAAAAAAATAAAGTAAGAATTATTACGGCTTACAGACAATGAAGTGTACTTTGAAAAGAGCAGTTTCCTGTCTATCTTAGGATATACAGCGGAATAATTTTTATTTTGTTCTTAGCGCATATTGTGATAAAATAATCATGTCCAAAGTATCGAGATTGTTTATAAACACGTGCTTTCAAAAATATTTTGATATTTCCGAAAAGAAAGTTTTAAAATAGCTTCGAAGTTTGAGAACAATGAGCTTTAATTTGATCCCGATGACACAACAATACAACCAATTGAAAGAAGACAACTTTCAAGTCAAATTTTTGACAAGCGCAGATTGTTGTCTCTTTATCATAAGACGAACGTAAAATGCTTTTGTGTTGCCACATCTCTATTTGTTTCGCATAGTAATATAAAAAAGTAGTAATCGAATCTAATACTAGAAAAGAAGGAGCATTCATCCCTTTTTTTCATTAAAAGAAACCCCAGGTACTATTTTTAAATATTATTCAGTTGCGGTATTATTTTATAATATTTTTTGTTACAATAATCAGATTAACCAAACATGGCTATCATGATGTTCTTGTACAGTTGATTTGCCTTTTTTAGGAATGCCTTAGAAATTCTAAAAAATACAGAATAATTTTATGTTTAGTTCTAAATGTGCCTATATGTGTATAGTTTTTAAACAGAAACAATGTGTACGCTAGAAGCGCATACTTATTATTCAACATAATACAACTTCCATTCTTTTCTTGGTTTTAAAAGGAATCTTATAACTCACTCAAATTGCAAATTATTTTATAAAAATATAAATCAATTTTTCGTTTTCTTCCTCATTGTGAGAGTAATTGAAATTGACTAAGTTTTATTAGTATTACTCCTTTTAAATAAAAGTACCTTAGTATAATATCCACCTTTTTACAGGAATCTGTAAATTTTGAAAGAGTATCACTTGCGTACGAGAACTGAAGATGAAATGTTTTTTAAAAAATGCATTATTTTGCTTTCTACAAATATGAATAGTTGTAGTTATATCACATTTCTGAAACAAATAATGTTAAAATAGACGACAACCTTCAAATCACGAAATTCTTCAAAAATTGAAAAACGTTTACGGTTTAATCCTGTACCTCCATTTATTAGTTTATATAGATACCAAAACCACTTATAAAAGTTTTTTTAAGAAATTTTCGTTATAGTAACCAACATAAAGTGTTTGGTGTTTTTGTAAACATTTTAATCTCTTATTTCTTGGGTCATTTAAGGGTCTCAAGGCTGTTAACTTTCTCTAGAAGACTGAAAATGTAAACAATATTCAAATATATATAACTCTTTGAAATTAAAATGAAATAATTCGAATCTCTTACACATTATTTATAAAGGAGTGGAACTTCAGAAAAGCATAAAATGTTTAAAATGTAAGCATAATTTTAAAAATTATAAGCATATAAAAATAAGAAACATTTCTATAAGAAATATTAAGTCTTACGTTGCGCATGCTATTTTCTAAAATAGTAGCTTTAATTCCCTACTATAAGTTGATTTATAAAGTTAAATGTATCCTTATTACACTGTAGTAATTTTATATTAGTAAAATAATAAATAATATTTTTTTAAAAATAAAAAATTTAAATGTTCAAAAAATTTTTTAAAAACTTCAATATTTTTCAAATATTTTGAAAAACAAACGATATGTTATTCTTAAATTATGTAGGTTTTAAAAAGTACGATGCATTTTATAATTCTGTAAAGTTTTATACATCAGCGGATACTCTATTTTAGAAAATATCGTGAGCAACGCAAAAATTATTTAATATTTATTACATATTTTAATTTGCTTATAATTTCTAAAACTATGATTATGTTCCAAACATGTTGTACTTTTTTGAAGCCATAATACTTTGTAAATAATGTGTACAAGATTCGAAGTTATTTAATTTAAATTTAAAGGAATTATACCTGTTTGAAAATTGTTTATATTTTCTTCCCTCGAGACAAGTTCAACACCCCTGAGACCCCTTAAAAAACAAATAGTAATGTTACACATATAAATGTTAAAGAATTCAATATTCTTTAAAAAAAAAATTATGTTCAAATAAGATTAAATTGATGTCGATTTTGATAAATTTTCAAGATTTTTCCCATTTTGATATTAAAAAAATGTTTTTTCCTTGCAACTTTGGCTTTTCTCATATTATTTACTAAATAAAACTACAAAAAAATTATATCTCAATTTTAAAGGGGACACAGTACGATTCAATTGACCAAAATCGGTCAAAAAAAATCAAATTTAATTTTTAGCCTAAATTGTTCTTTTATATACTTTTTCCCATAACCTCACAAAATTTGAAAGCTCTAAACTTAAAAAAACCAGAATTATAATAGCTTTACGTTGTTTCAATTATCCTAAGGCAATCAAAACTTTAAAAACTGCCGTATCTTAAAGATAAAATACTATTTGTCTTTTATTTTAAAATGCTAAGGCTTTTTTCATTGCCTAATGCTTGAATTTTTCATATTCCCAAGTACATGTATAAAAGTTGTATGCATTTTGTATAAAACAATATATTTTTTAAAAATAATTATGATTTATACATTTTTAGAATTTTCAAAAATTTCATAAAAAAAGTATTGTAAAGAATACCAATCACGTTAACAAAAACCAATACCAACTTTTACTATAACCCTAGTTTGAGTACTTGTAAATAATATTTCATGCGTGTACGTACATTTTGTAAAAGAAGTAGCATTTAAAAATCACTTCAAAAATTTCAAGTTTTCCTTAAAAATTACTGTATCTTTATGAAATTTTGAGGACAAAATATGTTTAACATAGTTAAAACATAGGGGCAAACAAAAATATTAAAATCCTTAAATTAAAGGCCGTAAATTTCCATGTCCCTTAAAAAATCTTAGTACGTAGTTGGATACCTTAAAAAAGAACAGAAAAAAATATATATATTCGTAGAAATATCTCTCAATAATAGATTTCCCTTAAAAAGTGAAATCTTTTTTTTTAAGAGATATTGAATATTATTGAAAGTTTTGAATTTAAAAAAAATACATACAAAAATAATATTTACTTTTTTAATGATTAAGTATTTTAATTCGGTATTTTAACACTTCCCCATGCTTGTTTATTCATCACAAAGTTTTAGTTTGTCATATTCAGTAAAAGTTTTCAATTTATGAATCAATTATTTATAAGTTGTGATAACGTAAATTGATAAGGAAAAGATTTTTTCCCAATATGAATACTCAATATTTCATGCTCGTCTAAATATTATGAATTCCCTTCATGACTATATACAAGTTATAATCTATCAAATATTATTTATTGTTTCAGCTTACTTACATTATATTTTCGGAAAATGTCTCTTCAAACAATTCAAGTTATTGTTCAATATACAGTTGTACCTATATATAACAAACCTCTATATTGCGAACTTTTTCTTTAGTGATTCAATTTTTTTCTCTCCTTGTTTTTAAAGTATTTCTGAATAATTCAAGTTATTCTCTCTTAAACACATCTCTTGAACTCGTTTTATTAGACCCTAACTCGCCGAGTGCAAAAGAGTTCTGGACGTTTCATCCAAGAAGTGCAAACCCCCATTGTCCAGTTCACTAGAAACATCTTCGATATCCCCTTTCCCACTCAGTGGAGTTGTCCCGTGTCCTAAGTATAAAATAATTATGTTTAATGTTATAAGAGTTGTGTGCTTTAAATTAGAAAATTTCTTTAAGAATTTTTTATAAAATTTTTTTCTTGTATTTAAAAAAAGGGCATTCTTTTTAACCCAAATTTTTTTTGTTTTTCCTTGCAGTTTTTCTTTCTTCCTTTTTTTAAAGGATAAGATATATAAAATAAATATATATTATTTTTAGAAAATGTGTGAATAATTACTTTTTTCAATATATAGTGTTTATGAATTTAAAAAATTTTTTTTTGTGGGATTGGAAATATTTGTAATGAACCTTTTTATATAAGGGGTTTTTCCCTATAACGAACTTTTTCAGGGTTTCGACTTCGTTTTATAACGACTATTTATAAAAATACGCTGGAAAAACTCTTTTCAATATTTTTATTTTAAAATTTACCATTTTTTTTCTCAAAAAATTTGGGATAATAGGATCTATCCTCAGATTCAAATTGTACCAAAATTTTTGCCGTATTTAAATTTTTTAATGGATCAAAAAATTGGATCCGATTTTACTGAAATTTTACATACACATAATACATTATACATATATGAAAGCTTCGCATGAGCAAGCACCCTCCTTTTCATGCTTCCACACCGTGCCAACAAAATTTGTCATTGCCCGAGAGATTTAATTGTTTCATGAAAACTGCACGTGATCTCATTTTAGTTTTTGGTTCTACATATCTGTGAGAACTTCTCTCTTATGAAAAATACTTTTTTTTGTCCACAAAGACGTTGTTTAGTAGCCAAACATCCAGATTCTTATCCGTCAAATTTAAAATAACAAGTTTTCCCTGATATTAAGGCATTAAGGAGAGCGGCGCAGGAAATATTCTCTATAAAATTCTTATTTTTTTCAATTAACTACTTTGATTTTTTAACTATACAATTTATTTGTCATTAATTTTACTAATTATATTATATTTTTTAGTTTTTTTTATTTCTTATTTTTGAAATGATAACTTCTATACGAGCGTTTTGCTGGAGAGTGAACTTGAATGAACGCCACAATCGGGTTTGTAGACGCTCATTCGGCTGCTTTCGTCTTTAGTCTGAAATCGTGCTTGTACAAGGTTATCCGTGACATACACACCCATAAAAAGAAAAGGAGGGACGTTTCCTCCTTCCCCCGCCACTCCGAAATGACATGAAACGCGGTAGCTTTGTCCCCCCAATACACCGTAAAAGTAAAGTTCCTTGCTTCAACCGAACATGAGTGGGGCTCCCTCCGCCACCTTTTCCTACAAAAATGAATGCGGGATTCGTTCTTATCCTAGTTGAAGCATGAAAATGAAACATGCAATATGTTTAAAAAGTAGGCTTAGAGAGAGAGAGAGAGATCCTACACTAAAACTAAACAAAATGTAGAAAAAGGACAAATTTTTATAGAACTAAGTAAATAGTATAAATATCATTAGCAATATTGCAGTAAATTTAAGAATAAAAATCTATTTTTGTAAGAGAATCATAATAGCAATGAATAAATAGTTCTATTAATCACATTACTTAAATATACTTTGAGACTAAATACTATATATATATATATATATATATATATATATATATATATATATAAATACCATAATACTATATATACTAAAATTTAAAATAACAAAATTAAGTGTATACAGGTATTAAGAAAAAGTTACATTAAATAATTTAAGTACAAGAAAACAAAATATAATTAAGTAGATTTACCTTGCACCAGCACCGGATATAGTTGTAGAAAACTGCCATACAATGACAAAAGAGCTAGTATTAGCTAGTAATTATGTGATAAAAATCTTCTGATTAAATCCCTTTTTAAAGGTTTTCACTTAGATTCGTCTCTTCCCAATCAACTGTCTGTCTTACTCTATCCCTTTACAATTAATTCATGGATAGAGTTGAATATTGTTAAATTGCAACCAAAATTCACAAAGCCGGATCGGTTCTTCTGAATAATTTACCTATGATTTTAAGTGGGATTTTAATATAGATTTTTTTCAAAAGATAAATCAAACCTTTCGTTGATTTTTTTTAAAATCAAAATTCCATTTAATTAAGTCAAATGATCCAAATTAAAATACGAGGTGGTACGGAACAACGCTTGACGGAGTTTTTTTTATAGATATTTAAATAAAATTTGAATCTCAAGTATTTATAACCTATTTCATCTACCATAAACCTATTGTTTCCTTCTTAGAATACAATTAACTCACAAATATGATTGTATATATTTCACACAAAAATATTACTATATGAGTACAGACATATGAATATATAATTTTATAGGACAATACTAATATCTCCTTGTTTTTTATTCACCGAACTAATCCCTGAAATTACATTACAAAATTTGAAGTTATCACTTCTATATATCGTGTGGTCATAAGCAAACACACTTTTTTATATATATAAATATGTTTAAAAGATACAGAATGCATAATATGTATAATTTACAGTTTTAAATTTTTATTTATGTTGAATGAATAGTTATAATTTACGTGGTTTATTTTTATATTAAAAAATATCTTTAATTGACTCTTAATTAATGTATAATAAAACTCTATGTTTGTATCCTTGACCTTTATTCCTTAACCCTGTATGCACTGCTGCGGGAATGGAATTGTTTCAAATATTTTATGACACACTGGATCCTATTGGTATATTGGTTTTGCACGCCACAGCCACAAGGTTGCCGACCCCTTTTCTAAAGGTTACTTAAGAATAATGAAAAAAATATTAAATGCATCGTTCTATTATGAAATTATTGCTGTTTTCAAGAATTTTTTAAGAAATCACCTTACAGAAGGTTATTTCATAGAAAAGTATATTCTGTGAAAGTTATAGATTCCATCACACACACACACAATAGCGACTATGATGGACAATGTCTTTCTTTTTTTCCTTGCATCGAAAATTGATTTTTTACAAGAAGAGAGGATTTCTCTTGCTATGACTAAACTATTAAAAAATTAAAGTTATTTACTCTGTATTAAAATGTGTTGCTCATGCCACCTGTCTGACATAATCAGATCGAGGCCCACGAAATTCATCGTGGCAAGGGGCTAGATGTAGGGGCTTGTAGGGCCTTAGCCTTGAGTACCATAGAGGTGACAGTACGATTTAGCATGGTGAAATTCCCGAAGGGAAGGAATGAATGTTGCCAGAGCCTGTGAGACAGGTTGGACTTCCTTACGATAGATTGCGACACCACCGATACCCACCTCTACAATTTAGGCTTGGAACTGGAGGGGAGGGAAATATTCTCCAGTCCCCTGCACTCGTGGTTTCAGCTGCGACCGTCCACAAGACTTTCGGACCCTCTGATTTAACGAGAACGTATTCCGAGTCTACTAGGAGGCTTCGGGTATCGAACCCAGGCCTTCAGCTGTGGAGTCCGATGCTCTAACCACTAGGCTACCCACGGCCCTTTTAAAATGTGAAAAGCTTCACGCAAAATGTAAAATATGCACACAAAATTTTTCAAATCTTACTAAAATACTTTTTTCTTACCTTTTAGGGAAAAGATGAAAGTTCTACACATTTTTCTTCTTACTTTCGTACTTGCTGGAGTTTTCTGTAAGTAACAAAATTATTTTTCCGAGAAATTTTGACAGTTTAAAAACATTTTCTGAGTAACTTGGACATTTTTTTTTTTCATAAAGAATTCCCTAAGATTTTTACTTTCTGTATTTTTACCAGAGATTGCATAACTACTAAGATAAGTGTATTCATACATGTATACAATTTAATTTTCTCAATAAAATAGTAAAAACTCAACGGAAAAAATAAAAGCTAGCCTATTTTGTGATAAGATGTTGCATTACACATCATGTACAGAGAAATTACGACATTCCTTTTTGTGTTTGCAGCGGTCACTTCGTCCACGTTATGTCGTGGCCTACCCTGCGGCTTCATTTGCATCGGGGACCCTGAGATTGCTAAAGTCCGGTGCCAGTGCGACTGCTCAGGGAGAGACAAAAGGTGCGTCCTTTCTCTGATCTTTTCAAAACATACCTGCACATTATATTAAAAAAAAATGAAAACTAAATCTGTTCAAATTTGGTTCAAAGAAAAATGCGTGTTTCATCTTGTTTAACTCTTTCATGGGCTGAATTAATTTTTGACAAAAATAATGCACTAGAGGGAAATAATTACAATGGTAGACCTCACAAAACTACAATTATTGAACAAAAGCTGATACATATTAATAATATTAAACACTTTTTCAAATAAAGGGTGTCCAAAGTTTTAAAAAATAGGTGGTACATATTTTGTACCACCACGCCTCAAGCGGCGCGATAGTTCTGGAAACGTGATTTTTTTCCTCCTTAGGCGCAATGGTAGCTTTAACTTGTTATTTTATAGTTGGAAAATAAATAAATGCACTTCTTCATCTTTTACTGTTATTCATCCTATATATTAAAACATTTTCAGTTTTTCCTAATCTAATGTAAGCTTAATTTTAGTTTAGTCCTAATTAACCTAATGTTAATTTTAAGTTTAAATATTCTATTCTATACATTATTTTATTTTACCTAGTTTTCATTTAGTCAACATATATAGAAAGTATATTAGTTGTATTTATTTTTACTGAATGTGAGCTATATAGCTTATTCAGAACATTTGTATAATTTTGTGTGTATGTACTATTATTTATAAATATTATTATTATTTTTAAAAAATGTAACTTACAACAAATCTATTTTAATAGTAAAAATATCCATTGTTGCGAAAAAATAAGCGGAATGCATTTTGTATTTGTAAAAAAGATGGTCTTTAATAGCGTAATGGAACATTTTTTAAACTCTCATATTTTTATACTAACAATCTACATGTGAGGTACTAATTATTGGATATTAACTTATTTAATTACATAATATATGTAACCTAATTTATATCAAATATTACTTTCATTCACACTTAAAAATACACAACCCAGTCACTTCCAAAAATACCACTCAAAACATAACTGATTAAGGGATTAACTACTGTGTAAACCCATGGCACACAATTAGCTTTAGACATCTGTTGGAAATTTGAGTAACTGCTAGGAGTTGATCTCTGTGGTGTTCAGAGAATGTACCATCTAGCATCAATTTCTGATGCATTCAAACAAGTGGAACGTTTTATGTACCACCACACAATAACGAATAAGAATTAATGGTACGACATATGTACCACCAAGCATGAAAGAGATAAGCAATTCGTTTCGCTCGAATAAAATATTCTCCTGAGCAACTAGCCTCTTCCTCAAATAAAGTTGCCTACTTAAATATAACTCTCATCTTAGCAGCCATATGGAATAGATGTCCAGCTGGCCAATCCGAGGAAGTAATGAATGATTCCCTTGATTGCAAATAAGAAATATGCTAGTTGAGGAAGACCACACGGAACAATAAGCCGATCATAGCGTCATTCCGGCACTAACGTCTGAGAAGAGATTTGTTGTTTGCATATAAAAATTCGTTTGGCCTTGCGGGATCCTACATCCAAATAAGGAATTCGGTTTTTTTACCTGATGTCCAGTGTCCTCAAGGGCAGCATCTCGGACATTCAGTTTAGCGATCACTGTTACAGCTGCTCTTGACGATGAGGCAAAGGTAAACGTATAAGTAGCTGTTCACTGAACAGGGGCGTAGGTACCGCCGTATTAATGATACGGAGCACCCGAGTTACAGAGGCCCCAACAAAAATAAGCGTAGCATGTTAAGGGGCCCGCAAAGAGGGTTTACAAGAAATTTTAATGCAGGGCCAACTCAGGACTAGCTACGTCAGTGACACTGAATGACGATCATTCACTCGGGACCAACGTCACGTCGTCCTTGCAGATAAATTTTACTCCTGCTATATAGCATCATGATAGACATAACTTTGTTTAGAAGGTCGTTTTTACCATGCTGTTTCAGCATCTAGAAGGATGGTACAGATTGTCATGAAGGGTGGTACAGATACCGGTAACCGCTTGATCGTTGAACTGATACTTTGGACAGTCACCGTTGCCTTTCGGGTGATTTAAGATCCATGGCGGTACCCAGGGACGTCTTAAGGCATGGGCCAACTGGGCCCGGACTCAGTGGCTCGCCCTCCAGGGGGAGGGCTTGTATTTTCTCGACTTTGTCTTAATAAGATCATGATTCGGATAATTTTTATGTGGCCAAATATTATTCTCGTACATGTTCTCCGAGAAACAGGAAATTTTAAACTGCATGTCAACTGGAAAAAGTGGACTGATTTATTATTTGATGACCATTGTCCGTGTATAGAACTAGGCTTATACCACAAACAATCATTTAATTCAATTAGTCGAAATGCGACCATTGGTCGAGCCGATTTGTGCCTAGGTCGCGCACATTTATTTGATTCAAATTAACGTTTGAACGAGTATAAGACAATGCATGCTATTTATATACTGTCTACTTTTAAATATCTTAGGTAGGGCCTTCTTTTGTATAATGCCCAAGGCCTCAAAGAGTCTTAAGGCGTCCCTGGCTGTACCCTGTCTACGAACTCTCCTTAACACTTCTTTTCCATAACATAAAGCCCTACTGTATGTTGCCCTATATTTTCTTGATATAGAAGATTTTCATCTATAGCTGTAACTGGCACATTCCAGAGATCTGTTACTTATTAAAAAATATATTAATGCGCTGATGTAAAACTGGCATATCGCCATTTACCAACCATTACATTTGAGGAATACGGCAAAAAGTTGGTTGCTTGGAATGATATTTGTGCAGATATATGGAGTTGAATATCATATGAAGATGTATTTTTGTATATATTGTATTTCATTCAAGCGCTCACCCGCATTTAAGTTGTTGCTGCTTCCGGAAATGGCAGGTATGAAAATTGAATTCTATGCACCATTTATTTCAAGTCACCTGTAAATTTAATCATGTTTTTCTCACTTTATACTGTAGATGTACAAAAAAATAAGAATCTGTATTTATATTCCTTTCCGGAAAAAAGGGAAAGAAATTCATTCAAAATCAGTTCATTTAACCTGTTGTGTGGGGTATATCTTTAGTAACACAATTTAAATTTATTTAACACACAGTTTGAATTTATTTAACATAATTGAATTTTCTGTATAATTAAATTTAATTAAATTATTTCTTTCAAGCATTGTATTATTTTTTGTTTCTTCTGTAAGGTTGGCGGACATATAGGAAGTATATTCAAAATTAAATATATTTTCCTTTTACAGGTAAATTAATTTAGCTTTAGGCACTCTAGAAATTCAGTTTTTTAGTTTTATGATGCCTTTTTTCCCTTTTATATAGCATTAGACTTTTCTTATTAATTATTTTTTCATGTCACATTCAATAATGTTTTCGAATTTATTTTTCCTTCTTTTTTAGGAGTTTTAAGTTTTTAAAAAGAATTAAGGAGAAAGTTAAGGACACATTTCATAAGGTCAAAGATTGGATAAAACATAAAAAGAAACCAAAACATAAAAAGAAACCAAAACATTCCATTGTTTTATCTTTTGCATGAGCTGTTGTCTAAAAATGTTAGATTTTGTTCCTCCTCTAAATAATTTTTTTTAAATAAAGCTTTTTTTTTCTTTTTGTGTTTTTTGCATATTTTACGTAATGTGTTATTTGAACATGAAATGTTTTTGCTCGTGGCAAAACAATATTTTTAATGAAAAAAATAATAAAGAATAATCGAGATAAATTATTAAAAAGCCAAAATTTCTAAAGATGCAATAAACAAACTGAAGCAATTGATCCATTACTCGATCGATAGCTCTGAGCTTAAACTAATAACGAAATCACTCATTAAATAGAAAGTAACTGAATGACTTCTGATTTTACTACGCGAGTAATTAAGAATTATAATAATAAAAGAATATTATAAAGAAACTTAAATGATATTTTTGGATTAATTTAAACTTTTATGCAGATTTTTACTTTTGATTGGATATATATTATATACAGGGCTAACTCACTCGATCCTAGATTTCAATATCAGTGAATACTAATTTTAAGAATGATGTGTTGTTGTTTCTTTTGCCACCTGTCTAATGGTGTCAGATCGAGGCCTACAAAATTCATCGTGGCAAGGGCCTAGAGATTTACATCTGTCGTTAACCGTAACTTTGAGCACCCAACAGGTGACACTATAATTTGTTTTGACTTTTATTTACGTCCCATTCTAAAGTAAGGCGAGAGTTATTGGTGACGGATTTCAAAAATTTGAACTTTGATCAAGTGACAAGAACGACGCATGAGCTGGCCCCCACCCCAAGTTCCGACCAGCCAGCGTGGGGACATTGTGTGACCCAGTAAAATTTAAGGGCATACCTCTTTCAGATGGGGTCTTCAGTGGTACCAGAAATTGAACTCCCGACTTCTCAGCCATGATTTCGTGACCATGACCACTTGGCTACCGTTGCAACAAGGGGGTAGTGGGCTTTGTGTTGACAAGGAAAAAAGGTCGGAAAGAAGTGAAAGATTCTTAAAGCACTCAAGTTAGCATATATTTACTAAATGTAGAAGATTATAGAAGAAAAGACTTTTATAAAAAGATCATTGTGACACCTTAAAGTCTATAGCAGGTGAACCTTGAAATGTCTAATGGGATTTCCTGGTACGATGACCTATAAAAAATGAGTTTAGTTTATCAATATTTTTTTCATTATTTAGAAAATCCTATTCCAGCATTTCGTAGATATTATCATGCAGTATACTATTCAAATACACTTCAAAACTGACAGATTTTAAAGCAAATAAGTATACACACACACACACACACACACACACACACACACACACACACACACCATATATATATATATATATATATATATATATATATATATATATATATATATATATATATATATATATATATATATATATATATATATATATATATATATATATATATAAGTTCATATAAAACAAAAATTACCGTTCCACAGTTGTGCTACACATGCATGATTGCGTGCACAGCTCATCAGCACAAGGAAGTTTTAAAAGGCTACAAGATAGAACTAGGAAAAGAATAATTAATTATAAAGTATAATCTCTGCTTACACTTATACAGCTTTCCTGGTACGAATTCCTACTGAGAAAATGAGACTATGAGGTGGTCCCATTTCTACTACAACGCAATTTTCAGATCTTGTGTGATTCTCGAAGGAGAAAGACGAGTTCCAATTGCTTCTCTCTCTTTTCAAGTGCAACTCACAGTTATTCTTTATAATTAAGATTTGAATTATGACGGGTCATTCCGTCTGGAAAATGTCCTCCAGAAATTTGTATGCTTGATGGAAAGAGCTATGTAAAGTATGTAAAAGAGCTGTATAATCCAAAAAAATTACCATAAAAGTCTGTACACACGTCCAAAATCAAGCCTTCTTAGATCATAAAATCTGCGTAGCATACCGGTTTCAAGGATGATGGTAGAAATCTAGAGGATTTTTAGTTTCCTCCAAATGTCAAGAGTTAGAGATTTTGCTCAGTCTGAACTTATAAATAAATGGAACGAATTTCCAGTTATCCCTACTTCAATGTCAATTTTCTCTGTGGTGCGCTAAGCGATCTCTTCTGAGTATAGAAAAGAGTGCGAAGCAAACAGACCTCTCATATGTAATCTTACGGAAACAATAATCCTTGAATTTCAGCTGAAAGCAATTTCATTCCATTTACACCTCGCTATTTTGGAAAAATATCGATATTCATTAGCAATTTTGTATCGTTTGGACAACTATCCCATGTTTCCTTAATGTGATTTCAATTTACTTCTTTTTTTATTTATTTTATTTGCAAACTCCTCATGCTCCACATTGCATAACATGAGGGTTACAGATGTAAGTGGTAACGCAATTATACAATTTAAAACAAAATTAAGAATACATTTAAAACAAAAATATAAAATAAAAAGGAAGGGAGGAAATACACAAACATAAATAAGGGGAAGCACCAATATATATATAGATATAAAACTTTAAAATTTTATACAGTAAACAAATTTTCTTAAGACATCAAACCTTTCAGTACAATTGACCAACAAAGACAAAACAGTTGCCCAGAAAATACCTAGACGTTTCAACACCTTTTCAGAAGTCTGACCACTAGAAGAAATATCACTACTAATTAAACGTAGACAAATAGCTCTTAAAATTTAGAATATGGGATCACTTAAAATCAATAACAGATTTCTTACATTTTAGCCGTTGATAAATGGTCGGAAAAAACTTTTTAGTCCAAAAAGCTTTAGGTGAGGCCAAGAATTCGGTGTTCAAGAGGAAACTGTTCTGTCCCAAATTAAGGAATCCAACTGGGTTCGGATACAATTTTCTAAAATATAACTTAAATAATTATTTAATTGTTATTTTTTAACTAAGTATGTTGCAAAACGATGAAAATACAGCAAGAAGAATTTTTTAAAGCTATTTTTCAAAATATTGAGAAATTTGTACTGCAAATATTACAAAAATTGCTCTTGCTAACAACTCAAAAATATATATATCACAAAAATAAATAAATGTTTGCTTGAATACAATTTTTAACGTTTATAACTCTGTTTTATATTTTAAAAGCTCTCAAATTCTACTGTAAAATTATGAAATACAGGTGTTCGAAATGAAAACCCAGAATTTCTTAAGAAACTTTTTTTCATATAAAATTACATTAAAAATAACTTAATTGAAAAATTACCCTTTTGCTTTTAGCACAGATAGCATTCATTAATAATACAAAGAACAACTCAAAATTTCATAAGAATATTTTCTCATTTACTTTAAGAAATATTACTTACCGTTAACCATTATGTTCGAAAATAACGTTCTTCGTAGGTAATTCAAAATAAAGTTTATATTTGCACACAAAACTTTTTAAAGATTTAGGAAGGTATTAAACTCTCCAGATTTGTAGTGTTATGCCTTCCTGAACCCAAACCTCAAACTTTTTGCATTTTTAGCGCCTTTCTTTTTTACGAGACCTTTTCTTATCTGGTTTAGAATGCCCTGTAGAACTAACAATTCTCGTTTTGTCAAGGTACCAAGAATATCCTTTTCATTCAGAACATAATTTCCTTCCTAACTTTTTGAAGTAGAGGTAATAGACCAGCAAATCCAGAGAATTAAAGTTACACATAGCCATCCTGTGATGACCATGTCTTGCCGGTTCCGCGTGTTAGAGGTGTGGATTACCAAAACATTATACATAATTTTAATACTAAACTTTTATTATATATAACTTATAATACTTAAATTCTAATTTTACTACTATTAATTAAAGTAGAGTCAAGCCCTCGAATTAAATCACGTATTTAAGCCAGATCACGCAACTGAATCCTTTTATCTCAATTATAGTTACTAAATCCTATGCATCTAATTTACTATATCTAATATTACCTTTCAGTCCTACCTTTACCTAGATAATGGTATCTATAAACTTTATTAACGAAGGTTCCAAACTTCTTTATCCTAGGCTTCTATTCTTTCCAAAAACTATCGGATCAAAGCACTTGATGAGCAAGATTTCGCACCTGCTTTATTCACGCTATTGATCAGAATGATTCCACACTCATGTAACCTCTGAGCCTGCTACGCTATATTATGCTATCGCTATATCTAGGTTTGCCGCAGCTATCCTTTTATAGTATATCTTATTTACATATTCGATCCGTTTCTCTTCTTGGCATGGGGTTGGAAAGGTTTCGCCATTAATCGTGGCCGTCAAAGAACATAGGAGTTATATTAATCAGAAAGACGCGAGACGTCACAACCTTAAGAAGAAAAACGTGATTTACTTAAGGGTTTCAATGCCCTAATAAATTACGTGTCTAAATTCCCTCTATTTAAATTTCTTCGCTTTCTGAGTTTTATTTAAATTTTAATCTTAAATCTCTTACTTTTAACTTTATAATTTCCAATATCTATCTTGACTTTAATTTTCATTGAAATTTTAATCTAAATTTTAACTTCTTTTATAATTTCCAATATCTATCTTGACTTTAATTTTCATTGCAATTTTAATCTTAAATTCTTAACTTTTATAATTTCCAAAATTTTATCTTGACTTTAATTTCATTATCATCTTAGAATTTTAATATTCAATTTAATTTTAAACTCGTGACAATAAATTTTACTCCAATAACTAGGGCCAACATTGTATACTCACTGCTTAATTTGTGCCTACTCTCACTTTTACAATTCCTCGTTACTTCTAAACATTTATACACTTGTAACCATTACCATTCTGGGTGTGCGCAGACCCACCTAACACTGCATATGGAGCTGGTGTTCTGCTCCTTTCTTAACAGCCTGGAAACACGTTGAAGCTTTTACTTTTCAAGATTTTCAGGGTCAGTCTCCGAAACAAAATTATTTTGAGTCTCTGTTTCCATAATATTAATCAATTTTTTACATTTATTATTTATATATCACAAATAAATTTTATCTCCATCCCTACATCTTGGCTCTTCAAATAAAACTCCCAATGAGCCGCGCGCGCCGTTATTATTATTGTTAGTGCCTTGACTACTACCAAGTGCTTCCCCTGAACCAGATATTGATCTCATAATACGTAACAATACAACAACATATATATATATACACATATTATACAATTACAAACATTTTTTCAATAAACCATTATAACAAATAACCAAAGGAATTTTCGCATCTCACGAAGTCATACATCGAAGTAAACAAATGTGTGAATACAAATGTTTTTCTTCAGAAAAAATTTTAACAAGTCAAAAAGTTCCAAAATTAAATGAACACTCATTGTAGTGTTTGACTTGGCTTATAACTTTTAAGCACCGCCCGAGACTTCCTTCTTTGCAATAATTCTTCCGACCACTTGTTGGAAGATCATAAAAAAATGAAACAATACAACCTGATTTTTATATTCGGTCTCCCACGTTCACATTCAACGATGAGGTGTCATCACTCTTCATTCCTTGTTTGTTCTGGAATTTCTTGTTGTAAGGCTTGTAATCTCCTTGTCTTCCTTTCCTTGCCTTCCCAATTGTGTTCTTGGCTGGTTGTGGTTCTTCTGTTCTCCGTCGTGGCCTTAGATTATATCTTTTCAAATGGAACTTCAGTTGATTCTCTCCTGCTCTTTTTTCTATCTCTGGAAATAGTACTAGATGACATTTGTCTTTATTATTATAATTATTATTCCCTTTCTTTGCCACTTCCTTTGTGGTCCACTTGTCCCGATATACCTGATCTTTTATTTCCTTGGTTATATTTAAACCTTTTATTTTTATTTTCATTCCCTACTGAACTAGGTAGTGATCTGACCAGTGATTTGTTTTATGGGTCCTCTCTGTATTTTTGTATTGATTTGATTGGTTACCAATCCCTTTTGCCTCTAACCTACGTTTCACCGCAGATTTTTCTTTCCCATATTGTGACTCATTTAATCCTTGGTGTACTTTTTTCCGAAGTACTAGTTTCCTGACTTGATCTTATACTATTTGGGATACCTGTTCCTAATTCGACCTCGTCACATTTCCTATGACGATATATTCTTATTTGATCTACGTTAACTGTTAATTTTTTTCCCGATTTCCATATTACAATATTGTTAAAGTTCCTAACTTCTAGGACTCTATAAGGTCCCTCAAATTTTTGTTTAAATTTAGCACATACTTTGTTAGCAGCTGAACTTACAGGGTGTGTTTCTAATAAAACCCAATCATTTACCTTTATTTTTATGTCCTTTCTACGTCTATTATAATATTTTTCCCACCTTTCTTGTTTAATTTTCGTACTTAGTCTAGCTTCTTTAAAGCTTTTCTGTATATCTTGAATTTTAAATTTAGAGCTCGATATCATAACTAGTTTTTGAATGGTGTAATCAATTTTCGACCTAAAAATAACTCACAGCCGGTGTTTTTCCCGTTGTTTCATCTGCCACCGCCGTACGAATAGCGTGTAAGCAAACTCACGCAAGAATCTGATCCCAAGTATCATGTTGATCATTAACGTAATTTGGTAAATCATTTGCACTATATCTCGATTAACTCTTCAGTCCGATTTGCTTGTGGTCGATATGCAACAGTCTTCACATGCCTTATGCCTAATCTTTCACTTAAGTGCTCAAAAAATCTCGGATATAAATTGGGACCATTATCACTTATTAATTTTATTGAGCCCATAACGCGATATAAAGTTATCAAAAATATCCGCTATTATACGAGATGAGGCCTTTTTAAGAGGTATACTTCGGACCATTTGCTGAAATGATCGGTTATTACTAAAATATAGCGGTTACGTCTTATTCTCGATATAGGATACGGGCCTAATAAATCTAACGTCACCATCTCATTCGGATAATTCGATATAATTGATCTAACCGACCAGCTGGTAACGCGTTTTTATAGTTATTAACTTGGCACATATGGCATGTAGAGACATATTGATCAATAAATTTTCTCATGTACGGGAAATAACAAACGTCCCGAATTTTATGATACGTTTTAAATCTGCCGACGTGTCCACTTATTGGCTTGTCATGAAATTCTCTCATTATTTCATTCCTTAAAGATTTTGGAATGTATACACGCATTTCACCTAATGACGTTGCGTGTTTCGCATAAAATAACAATCCTTCAATTAAACGGAAATCGTGGGACCAATTCTCACATATCGTTGCATTAACCGAGTTATCTTCCGGGTTTCTAAATATCTATATATATGACCTAATTCTGGGTCATTTTTCTGTTCCTCTATTAATTGTTCCCGCGAAGTAAGTACCAAATCTTTGATTATGGCACAATTAATTTTATCACCAATTATATTATTCCCATGGTTTTTCGGTAAAAGTGTAGCCACCATGTTTAACTTCATTTCTGACCCATTAGCGTGTAATTTCCCTTTATTTACCTTATTATCTTCAACCAGTGTATTTTGAATTTTTAACGATTTTTGATCAAAATCTAATACGATTTTGACGCTTTATGAAATCGATACCCAGAATACATGGGTATTCTAAATCTTTCAGCACATGAAATGACCAATTTCTTTCGAATTGTCTGATGTGAATTTTAATTCTACAATCCCCATGTTTTAGTCATTTCGCACCCTGTGCTGTTATTACCTGGGCTCGCGATTTTTTATTTGTTTATAGAAAAATATTTTCTATATACTTCTTCCGATATTAAAAGATTTATCTGCTCCGGTGTCCCATAGCGCTTTCAAAAATGTGTTATTTAATAATATAGGTACGTGTGGAAGTTCTACAGGTGCTATACATATTGGAGAAAAGTCTAATTGTCTCTTGTCGACACCTCTTGAGGTTGATCATTAACTTTACAATATTTAATCGTCCCCTTTGCGTCCTATATCACCCTCGATTGAAATTATCACTGAACCCTTATTTCTACGGTCCCCTCTATTAAAATTATCATTTCCGCTCATTTCGAAATGAAAGTAGCCCCTCGTTGCTGAATCTTTGATCATTATTATTAAATCTATTCCTCCTCGAACCCCATTATTTTGACGGCTATTCTCGTAAAACTCATTTCTGTTATTTTCATTCAATTCTTATTTCCGAATTCCTCCAGTTTCTACCATTAGCTTCAAAATTAGGCATCCTATGCGCATTTCCTTGGACCTCGTCTTTCTACATTTTGGTTCTGATAACCCCTCTCTTTGTAATTTGCAGTAAGAATATTTCTTCGAATTTAGCCAGGACTTCCCTAAAAGTTGTGCATCGTATTTTGTGGATTTCTAACTTCCACGTAGTCCTGTACCTGTGGTTCGAGTCGAACTAAAATATGATCCATCAAGTCTGCTTGGGACATTCCTAATGCTAAACTTCTCTATATTTTAATAATCTATATACAAAAATCAGTCGCGTCCTGATTTTCTTCCCCTGCTGATGCATAAAACTCCGACTGTAGTTCTTTTATTTTTGATCGCGGAAAAGCCTTCGCTAATCCAGCTTTGAGCTGCGCAAAATCCGTGGCTGTATTTTTGTACTAACAACGAACCAAATATCGAATACCAATCTTGAGCCCCTTCCTGAGATGACTTTTTTATAAGCACATGACAGATTACTTGGGATTTTCAAGTAACTGAATATTATTGTCGATGCACTCAATGAACTCTGCTTACATTTCTCCGACCCTGCGTACATTTCAGGTAGAATCTGTATTTCCACCTACATTACCTAAACCAGAATTAACTACGTCTGGCGCTGAGACATTGCCATCCTGTGATGACCATGTTCTGCCGGTTCCGCGTAAGCCAGAGGTGTGGGATTATCAAAATGATGAGACATAATTCTTAATACAACTTTTTATTAAGAGTAACTTATAATGTTTTAAGTTCTAATTTGACACTTATTAATAGGAGTGAGAGTCATCTCCAAATTAAATCAATACGTATTTAAGTCAGATCACGCAATTAGATTCTCTTATCTCAATTATCCTAAATAATCCTGTTATCTAATTACTTATATCTAATATTACCTTTTTCCAGTCTGGTCCCTTGACCTAGAGAATATAACCTATAACTTTATCTATGAAGATTTTTGATCCGCAATGCGCCAATTTTGACTGCTTATTCTTGGTCCGCAAGATTTCACACTAAGCTTTGTCACGCTATTGATCAGAATGATTCCACACTACAATCTCTTCTGAGCCTGCTACGCTATGTTATCTATGCGCATTGCTATGTTTGCCGCGCTTATCCTTTTTATAGTTTATCTCATTTAGCATATTCCGATCCGTTTCTTCTTGGTATTGTTGAAAGGTTTTTGCCATTAATCGTGGCCGTCAAAGAACATATAGAGTTATGTTAATCAGAAAGACGCGAGAGACGTCACAATGCTTGTTTACTTTTTAACAGCCGCATGTTATTTTCTTACCCCTGGCCAAATACAACGAATTTCTGCTATCGTGTGGAATAATAGTGTTTTCCATCGTTAAATAATAATAAAATGTTTAAAAAACGTTTTACAACTCGGTTAAATAATAAAACGCTTTAAAACGAAAGTTTGGAAAAATGTGTACAAAACCCAAACTTTCGATGAATTAAACGTTGCATAACAGCCGTGACGATTTCTACAAAAAATAATTCAGCTTTAGAAGCAAAGTTAGGTAAGTTTAATAAAGAGTGTTTCTTTTTTGATTCATTTGAATGTTTCGTAAATGATTTGACACTGTACTGTTTTCTTGTGCTTTGAAACAACATTAATAAATAAATAAAATGAAAAACCCAAGGTTTTCACAAAAATTTTTGGGCTACAAAATTTTTAAATATGTTGTGACTTTTTGTGGTCTTATTCAAACATTTCTTAATATCAGGTTTACTAAAACAGTAGTTAATAAAAAAAGATACAAAATTATATGAAGTGAACAATAGACTTTCATATGCTATGAGGTATATTAAAAAAGAAGGGTTGCAAAAATATTTTGCGGAGTTATGAATTTGTCACCTACACTAAAGTGATTTTACGATTCCACGAATACATTAAATAACGCGACAGAAAAAGTAACTAAAGTGTCTATGACATTAACTGCTGCCGAAACGATATCATTTAATATTGATGCTAAAATGTATCGTGGCTATCGATGGTACCTGGAAAAAAAAGGGCCATACTCATATAAATGGTGTTGTTACGGCATTTATTTTGGGACACTGGGAAGGTTGTTGATACTGAAATATTGTCGTGGAAATGCTCATGTAATTTAACAGCAATGTATATAGCATGAGTGTTCAGCAAGTTACATTGTAAATAGTAGGGGAACGGGAGTTGAAGAGATGTACTTTTTTATTTTTGTATTTTCATCGCTCACACAGACATTACACATTTTACGATATACACAATATTTGGACTCTAAAGCATACAAAGCAGTTTTAGAACCTAAACCAAAGATATGTCAATATTAAAAAATTAGAATGTGTTTATCAAGTTGGGGAGAAAATGATGGGGACATGACTTAGGCTTTAAAAATCAAAATTAAAAAAGACAAACAGCATGAGGGCATAAAAATTTACGATGCCATAATGGCTTGATAGATACATAAATAGAAAAATTTTTAAAAATACTATGTTTTGGCTATTCAAAACAACCTGGGGAAACTTGTCAGCCATAAGGCAAGCTATTTGGGCTGTATTTTTGATAAAAATCTGCAAAAATTTGAATCTACGACATGGTTTATGCCCCGTGGAGATGACTTGTGGTGTATATATAATATGTCCCAAACTGAAAGGTTACACATATAAGCATAAACAAACTTACCTATTGCAATTAGGAATTGCATAAAAAAGTATTTGGGAGATCTCTAGTCTTGAAATTTTATCTAAAATGCTACTTAATAAAACTCAAAATATTAGAAAAAGGGGAAATAGTATTTGGTGTATAATTCAAAAACTGTATTTGTGCAGTTGGGAATTTTAAAAACTACAGTATATGAAGCTTATATATTTATATAATGAAAGCTTTATTCCCAAAATTTAAAAAAGTTTTAGATGTATTAAACATTTAATCCCTGGATTTTACAAATGTCGAGCGTTGCAAGAAGTAGATTATGCGTGTATTAGAAAAGCAGAATAGGCAGTTTTACAATGAACCAAAGAAGCTAGAATTAAAAACAAACAATTAAAATGTAGACAAGAAGATGATCTTGCAGATGACACCAGCAATTCAAGTTATAGTTTTTGGTATGCATTAGTTAATGGTAAATTTTTACTTTAAATCACTATTTCTCAAAAGTGTAAATTTCAACACAAAAGGAACATTTTTGAAAACACTACTTATTTAATAGCCTTGAAACTTTGCACATGTGTTAAAAAATACAAATGAATATTTTAATGAGAGATTTTGTCAAAAAATTATTCAAAAAATATTTATGGATTAAAATGTACAAATTTTAAATCGTTTTAAAAATTTTGACGTGTTACTCCACATATGAATTTTTTAAAAACTAATCAAAATTTTGGAAAAATGCTCCCATTAAAATAAAAAAAAACAATACAATGAATACACAAAAAAAAAAATTTATGACTGTACAACCTGCCAATTTTTTAAAAAAAAGTTCCTTAAACTTGGTCATTTTTAACATTACGGAGATAGGGAAAATGCTGCGTGAAGTGACCCCCTTAAATATTTTGTGTGTGAATGGTTGAGTAAAAATTTATCTGGGCAGTGTGATTGACCTTTCCTTGTAAAGTCAATTGAAAATTCTAAGGAAAACATATGACTAACACTAGCTTCCGATTTAACATCTGCTTAGTTATTCCTTTAATTAATCTGAAGAGCCAGCGATGAAAAAAAAATGCAACCCTTGCGGTCGTCTTAAAAATAATGCAGCCTCACACTGCATTGTATTGAACATTGTATTATACTTGTATAACAAAAAAATAACGAACATGATTCGTCCGAATAACTTAAGTTAGCCCTTTTATCAAATCTGCTTTTATTCCTGAAGTTTCTTTAATTTATATAAAATGTATCTTTTTATAAGTTAAAAAGAACAAACCCAGATAAATATATTTTCATTTCCTTGTATATTATTCTTTGATATATTTAAAAAATTTTTATTTATCGAAAAATAAATAGATCTTTATATGACTCGTAAATTAAACGTTACGCAATACCTGCCACCTGTGTAAAAGCTGAAACACGACACGTATGTTATTTTCCGTACAGTAATGTTCTCCTTGTAGGAAAATTGAGTTTTGCAGAAAAAGTTCGCTTTCAAGCATGAACTTGAACAATAGAGAATGTAATCAGGGCTACAAGATTGGCAACTTTATCACTCTTGGTGGTACATGTGGCTAAAAATATGATGTCATCAATGAACCATCGAGAAGACTCTGAGATCGATCCTGCCAGGAATTAAAATTAGGTTATATTAATGACTTTTGATACAAAGCTCGTGTCAATTCAGAAGTAGGGTTTCCTCCTGGAATTCCTGGGAATACATCAAAATTTAAAAAAATTTAAAATCAAGTTATTTATAAATAAAATCACAATAATAATTATATGGAATAAGGATACATATAAATTCTAAAATTAATACTTATTCATATAATGAGCTAAAAAATACAAAAAATCTATAATAAATTGATTAACTTGATTGATTCAACTTTATCATATACACAAAATTAAAAGTTGTATTTTTTTTAATGAAACATCACTTCTTGCACTAATAGCAAAAATTGGTAATTTTGCAAGGAAACAATGTTCTAATTAAATATTTTGTAATTTAAAAATCTTGGGGGAAAAATTCACATTTGAAAATTAATTACTAAAATTAATGCTCATTTACTGACTCACACACACACATGCTTTTGAAAATTAACCAGTCAAAGCTTAATCAATTATTTTTCTAATGTTGATACTAAGAGATAAATATAAATAAATACTAGAAAACTAATTTTCTGCTGAAGTGCCGATTATGTTCGTTAAGAATATTAATTATTGTATTTAAAATATTTTATTCGTATAACCGATTTATTGTTTATGGAATTACTATATTATTGTTACATAAATATAAATAAATATTAATGTAAGAATCTCACTTGAAAATTAAGTTTAGAAAAATAATAAATAAGAAAAATTGCGAAATTGCTTATAAAAAATATCCTCCCCTAAACAGTTTGTGGGTTCATTCCTTTCTTCAAATTGCTGATTCAATTAAATAGCTCATAATAAAAACAAGTATTCGAAAAAAATGTTAAAAAAAAGATTAAATAAATAATAGTATTAAGTATTAGTACTTACGTTATCCACATAAATAAAAAAACTTGGAACCGTGATAGTGCTGGGTGGCTATGAAATGCGTTTGGGTTTTAAGAACTCAATATTTCTTATTAATGAAGCCGATGACGGGGGGCGGGAAATTGATCGGGACAGATTCATTTTTACGGCTAGCGGGAAAAAATTCCCTAAAACCAATCCAAAAAAATTAGGTTAATATTTTTTTCCCCTTTAAAACCCCCCTTAACATTTGGGGGGTAACGAACACTGCTTCGTCCGGGAAATTTCCGGGGGAAAAAATTTGGGAAACTGTAGGGTCAGCAAACGATTTCCGAGATTTAAACCCTACAGTAAAAGTCAAAAAAAAATACTGTTTTTTTTTCCAACCCCCTTGGGGGCCAGGAAACCCCTACCCCAAAATCCATTTGACCTTTCCGCGTAATAGGGGTCACACACCAGGTCTTGTTGTTCATACAACTGTCGCGGGGAAATGCCCCAGCAGTCCAGAAGATGAGAAAGGGAAGCGGGGGAGGGGAAGGGAGAGGTAAAAAAAGGACCCCCCTCTGCACAAAAGTCATATTTACGCAGGGGGCCCGTTTCCCAAAAGGCGCGAAGGCCGTCTGATGAGCCCGGGAACTCCTGCACTTTTGGAAGGAAGGGCCAGGACTCTTAGCTCGTACCAGTGGTGAGCAGGAGGGCCGCCAAGTAAAACCCATTTTTTTTTAAAGGGAATGGATTACCGAATGGGTTAAAACAGTGGAACCGGGGGGTTTAAAAGAGATTAAAACCCCCTACCAGCCAGCTATTAAACAGCTTCTTCTCAGGCACACCCAAAAGTGACGGAATCAACTGGAAAATACTTGTTTCCTTCCCGACCGGGGGCCTAACCAATTTGAAAAGAAATATCTAGACCAGTACGTATAATTTTAATTCTTCAAATACTGGATGAAACTTCTGCTGTCTGTCAGGGTCCCGGTACTGTACTTATAAGAGTTGAGAGCATGATCGAGAGCAAACCCCTAATAACCTGGGGTTTATCTAAAGACGGAACAGTGGTTTAGGATTTTTGATGGATTTAACATCATTCCCAGGGTGTTACTAAAAAACCACTCCTGCTCTACCCCCTATCCCAAGGGGGACCATCTGTTGTAAATAATCAAGGCTTGGTCGGGGGTTTCCATTTATTACTTCAAGTGCCAGTTGTCTGAGTAATTCTGGATAACTGCTATGCTTGGGACAATTGGTCAATAATTCCTCCCGATATATTCAAATATATTGAAAATAGCTACTTCATATATTATTGAAGTACCGTGCGATTCCCCAATGAAGTATAATTCCCGGGAAAAGAATAAGTATAAAAACTTATGATTTCCCGGGGAAAAAAACCCTATTCAGAAAGGGGGCTCAGCCGGGGTCAGTAGCTTTTTTGCTTTTTTGAGATAAAATATCTGTCTGAGATCTTGCTGATGGTAGTGTTCTAGAGAGGGGTTTTTTGGGAAAGTTGGAAAACTTTTTTTTATCACGGGTTTTTAAAAATAAACCTTATAAACAGGAATATTATCACACTGTTAATTTTTTTTTGTGTATATAAGTCGATTTGCCTTCGTATAGCAACCTATTCACCCTTGTCCGTTAATAAATCTGATATTTTTCAAATAATTGGAGTCGTCGGATACTTTCTCCTCACGTCAAGTTTTGGCAGTACGTCACTTTGTCCTGTGTCATAATCAAGCAGTTTTCTACGAGTTAAATTATAGAAAATAACTTATTAACCCAAACTATCACATATTTAGAATATGATCTTCAGACAAAACTAAGTTTAGGTCTGTATTGAGATCCCAGTGATTTATAAAGTACAAAAGAAAAATATTTCAGTAACGTCGCATATTATATAATTTGTCGAATACTTCTTTTAAGATCTATTTTCATATTTTCATTAAAATAGTTCCTTTTATTATTTGTTTATAAAAAAATATAGAATATTACTTATGTTACTTTTTCCTTTTTAATTAAAAATATACTGAATCATTTAAAACTCTTTTGTAGGAAAAAAGATTATTGAAATAAGTTTTATCATGAATAATTACTTTAAATAATTGTTTTATAAGTCTTTTATATCCAAATGATCAATATGATTTAAAAATATTTAATAGATTGTGAGCACAGAACTGCGCTTTCCTGTTTCAGCAGAAATATACATTTATATTTTTAAGTATAAGAATACAAGTATATTTGTAGCATAAAATAAGAATTACAAACAGGGAAAAACCAATGAATTAAGCCATTGTCTTCAGCTTAAAAGAAAATCAGATAGTACTTTGTACTAGTAAAATATTTATTCAAACACGCGTTTCAAGAACTATAAAATTTGCACATTTGAAGTTTTCCAAAGCGTTTTATGATAGGACACATGTTTTGGAGTATCAGATACACAACACTTATTAAAGTAAAAAGATTTGTTTTAAAAGATGGATAAATATTTTGTTGATACAATATAATTGTATTACTTTTTTTTTTGCAACTTGTCTTTCAAAATATTCAAGTGACAGCACCAAACATGTGTAATATGACAAAAAAACAACAACAACAGCATAAACTTAAATAATAATGAAATTGATTATTCTTGTTTAAGTGCATTGTATAGATTTCTTTAATATGAAATGAAATTAATAATGATATTCATTACTTTATCAACTAAATATTTTCAAATATTATTACTTACTTTCTTTAATTTGTTATTCAGTGCATTCCTTTTGAAAATTCATATGAAATTTCTGTAAAATCAAGCAAACAATACTAAATCTCTGTGCCGTTGTTATCTTGCTCTGAATTTATATTCAATTTTTACTGCATAATTAACTGTCACTTTTCTTAGAGAAATATAATTCTTTTTTAATGAACACATTATATGCAGCAATATAAATAATGTCTTCAAATCGGAAGAATGTATACTTTGGGAAGCATAAATTTTAAAATTAAAGAAAGTCTTAGATAAAAAATTAAGCAATAATGTCATTTCATGATTTTGTTTGAATTATTTTGAGGTGTAACGTAAATTGTTAATAAAATAGAAATAATTTTCTATTCAATAGACACACACGCTGTTTTTATAAATTTATTTGAAAAACCCTTTTTTGTGTGGTATATAGGGACCACATGATAGAAATCACAAGAAAAAAAAATGGAAATTTCACACATACTTACATATAGCAGACATTTTAACATGACATACTCTACATACCGCATAAAAAAGTTGCACTTAGATAATGCATCAATTACGAAATGTATGAGAAAGTGCTTTCAAACAAAATAAAAACTTAAATTGCACATGTAAACATTTTAAAAACATTTATTTTTTCATTGTATACATAGAGAAGTTTTCAAAATACACATTCACGATTCATTACTACTCGTCGTAATCCAAAATGCTCATCTTCTTGTATTGAATTGGCTCAAAATCGCTTTCGTCACTTGAATATACAATTTCAATTAATCATTTAAAGTTGATTGATTTATTATTTGCATTGTCTGGAGACTATTATTAACAAATGAACAGACCATCTTTAACTGTTAATATGTCCACTGACAGCAAACATTGCAGTGACTCAAACATCGTTGAAATTCATATATACCGCATAAAAAATTAACTAAAAATAAAGTAACATAAAAAATTACCTCACACAAACAGGTTTTATTGTATTATACATTACTCTTTCAATTCCTACTATTAGCTCACACTCTCTCTATATTTATTTATTTATCTTGGTGGAATTTTCAATCGTTAATAAAATAAATTTTAAAGAGCTCAATGGAGCTGAAATTTTATATACATGATTATTTTGGATGATAATACAGTAATTTAATTATAATTAATTAAAACTAATTATTTAAAGAATTACAAATACAGCCACGTTGGCATTTTTTTTTGGCGACTTAGCGACCATTTCGGCGACTTGTGTCAAAACTTTAAAAGGTTTTTTTCTCACAGTTTAAAGCACTCGTTTTTGAGCTGCAGTTTTCTATACACTATTGTTTTGGGTAAAAATACAATAATTTAATTATAATTAATTAAAATTAATTGACTGAAACTAATTATTTAAAGAATTACAGATACAGCTACGTTGGTTTCATCTTTAGCACCACTTTGGTCAAAACTTTAAAAGATTTTTTTCTCACATTTTAAAGCATTCAGTTAAACTGAAATTTTATACACACGATTGTTTTGGATGACAATACGATACTTTAATGATAATTAATAAAACAATTTTCCACTTAATGTTGTGATTCTGTCATATGTATATATGCATATTTACATTAATTGTAACTATTTAATAAAAAGTAGTTAAAAAATAAAAATTTTCTTTGTTGATCTAAGGAGAAATTAACTTAATTTCTTTAAAATTTTTATATTACGTGTTTTAAAGAAAACAGAGTATAATTTTTATCAGTTCAAAATGATAATCCAAGAATTGAACCTATATATAATTTTGCTTTTCCTTTCTTCTTAAATCGCTCTTTGCTTCAGTAAGAAATCTTCTAAAACCAAATTATTTCAATCTTTTTAGGACAATGTAAAACAAGGAATAATGTCCTTAGTCAACCCAGCCTAAGTGATGGGTATTATCCCAATGTCAAATGCATCATCCATATGGATTACCTACCGCATCCATAATCCCATTCAGCCAACTCTAGGGACAGTTTCCTCCAGAGGCGGATCAGATCCTTTCGTACTCAGGGAATTTCTTTACTTACATTGTAGTTTTTAGCGACTATATCGAATTAAATTTGTACCTGGAGTATTTGGTATGGTGGCAAATTTTAATTGCTAAATGACATTCCTTTTTTTCTGAAAATGGTATCCGAAATAATTCTTACGGTCTTATGTGTTAGTAATATAAATTTTTATACGCGTCCTCGTTGTAAATTTTGATTGTCACATATTTATCCTATTATCTAGAACAGGGTGTCCAACCCAGATAACCTTGAGGGTCACTTAGGAAAAGCATTATAATATCTCACGGGCCGCACTTAAAATTATGTACCTTTATATTAGATTAGGAAACAAAAAAAAAACATTTAATGCAGTATCAATTATTATTATTTTTTTCATTATTTTTCATGTATACAGACACAGATAATATGATAATATTTATATAATATAATAATGCAATGATCAAATAATTTTAAAATATTATAGTTGCCTTTTTCCTGAAAATTAAGGTGTTCCTTTGGAATTGATATTTCTTTACTCATTGTTAAAATTTGATTGTGCTGTCATTTGCAAACAATTAATTAAACATTGCCTTTTATCTTAACCGTCCTGAATATTTTTTTAAACTTAAAAAAACATCCCTGACTACCTTTTGCTTTTTTTGGGCACTCCAAACAGAAAAGAAGGAGAGGAAATGAAAGTCGCACACACAGAGAATCATGTATCATCCATAGTAAAGGATATGCATAATGCAATTCGGAATTTATTAAAAAAAAGTAATTTATTATAGTAAAATCAAATGCAACTGTTTGAAAAAATATAAATCTATTTTAATCTAAAAGACATTTCTACTATCAAAAAGGATTTATTTTAAAACAAGAGCAGGTAACAAGCAAATACATTGCAGATTTATATATATATATATATTTAAATATATATAATTCAATCACACAACACACACACAGGAATCAATAAAAAAATCGAAACTAAATGAATCCTATAACATAAAAATCCCATTTCAGAATATCAATGGCGAGAATATAGAAGACAAAAAATTCTAACTTTCAAATATATATATATATATATATATATATATATATTTCTCCTCAAATAAATTTCAAAATGAAAAAATTTTAAAAACCTGATGTTTAAAATTTTTTTAAAAAGGGTTGACGGGCCGCGTGTTGGACACCCCTGATCTAGAAAGCTTATTTGTTAATAGGCGTTATATTTATGACGCAATATAAGTTTATCTTGTATCTTTCCATTGATTGGATAATTTGTAGATGATAAATAATTTTGTTAAAAGTATTGACTTAAATAAATAAAAAAATTAAAAAAAAAAGTCACTGTAGATTGACTAAGAAGAAATAGATTCTATTAAGATTAGAAAGATTCTATTAGATTGTTTTTTTTTATTTAAAATAAGTTATTATGAATGCTGAGAAATTGATAAAAAATACCTTTTATGTACGAATAAAAAAATTATTATCATCATCACTCAATCTTTTACTAATTCATGTGGAAGTAAATTTCTTTTCATAATCATTTAAAAATCTAATTTAAATTTTGACTTTCTTTTTTCAAAAAAATCATAGTTAAATAAAACAACTTTCGATGTCGTAAAATCTAAGCATCTTAAAGATAAATGCATATAAAAGAAAAAAGGAAAATTCCGGTGGTTTTATAATAAATATTGTGAAAAAAACTTTTTTTCTTTTAACCAAAAGATAGGCAATTACAGCATTAAAACTTGATAAAATTTAAACAAAGCACAACGTCTGATTTATTCGCTTAACTTTTCAAATTCCAGGGCTCGCAGGAGTCAGATTCTTACAAACCAACTGTAGCAGTTCTTTTTAAAACTAAATACTTTCGCAGACTCAAATTCAGAGATAAGAAAATTGCCTCAATTTAAGATAAGAATAATTTAAAACTTAACAGAAAAAAGGTGCAGACGCTAGTTGAAACTGAATAAATCGTAAAGCTATATGTTATTCTAAATTGTTTTCTCCAAGTTAAATATGCATACAGTCAAATGGTGACAGGAAACTATTTCTTACTAGGAAATAGTGCAACTCGGAATATAAATTTTGATTTTCAACTTTTTCGAAGAAAGCCATTATATACTAAGACAGAAAATTGCATGCAATTCCACAGTATTTATTGATAGCTAAAGTAAGTAAAAGTATAAACGAATTAAAATAGTTTACTAATTTTAAATCTTAAAGTAAAAGTGTTCTTCAGAAAGAAACTATAATTCCAAAAACTTCCGTAAAAGATAAAAATTAAAAATGCATTATTAAGAAAGAGAAGAAACTGAGCTTAAAACCTTTATCTAAATTGGATCGAAAATTTTAGTAGTAATGAAAGATTTTCAAAGTGTTTTGATTCATGATTTTTAAAACATGTATATTATACATTTAACTGGATTTTATAAAAGTTAAACGCATTTTGAGTTTCCTTGCAAAATAAAACGATTAATAATAAGTACAAATCAAATGGACATGAATTAAGTAATAGAAGCATAAATAATTATATATATATTGTTATATAGGCATTGTACTTACTACAAGGTGTTCTAATTGATATTGCGTTCAAATATTGTATGAACTAAATCAATGTTAGCCATTTTATTTCTTTAAGAATGATTTTGTGTGTTATTGAAGTTAAAACATTATAATACGTAATGTTTAAAAAGAAGTATTGAATTTTCGTTTTTATTCATTTTAATAATATAGTTATCTCGCTCTTTTTAAACACCATAATATGCAATAAGTACACTAAAAAATTCCAGAAGATTCATACCACTTTGTTGTCGAGGAAAACCAATATGTGCAGATGTTTATTGCTGCAGGGGAAAAGTATCATAGTAGAGATGGCAGAGCACCATCACTAGAGGCAATTTCAGCAGACAAACGTGTTCATATGGAGGAAGGAAGTTATAAGTTGGTTACCTCGTCCGTTTTATTAAAAGAAAAATAATACGCCACGTTATAAGGATGCTTGTGACCAATAGCGTTTTCAGCCTGCTTGAATTGATGCCCTCATTTACAAACAAGTTGGCTAGCAATTCAATTCCATCGAGCTGTTTTATCATGTAAAAGAAGACATGGATGCTCCCATATCAACAAAAACGATTGTTAATTCCCTAGTGGCTTACTTTTAATATGCTCATTATAAAAGGCTGTCATTAATTAATACAACATATTCGGTGTTTCCTATTGCAGTGGGGCCGAGTTTGACCTTTTTGTACCCCCACAGACTAGTATAAAGAGTTGTTCTCCTACGTGCAAAATTACTATTTTAGAAATAACAGTAATCGAGTATGAGCCTAGTACTGACACTGTAACAGGCTCAATTTGTCCAAAGTCCTGGAACATACCACACGAAGTTAAGACTACCACAAATGGAGACTTCTGGTTTGATTGGGGACAATATAACAGCTTAACGATATCTGAATTATGTGCTATGGCCAGAATCACAGCGACGCCAGACTACTCAAAGTAAGCTTTTTACCATCAGTCGTCGAACATATTGTAAGGATTATAAGTTATTGTTTGCATGTGCCGTGCTCACTGCCCTGCTCAAAGATCAAACTGAGGCAAATAACACACGTGTTTGTAGTGTTATATTTTCGCTGTCACATAGTCTATATCTATATTTAAAGGAGAAAAGATTGACTTACTTACTCATCACGATGTTTCCGAAACTATTAGACCTACAGAATTGAAATTTGGTTGGAATATTTCTGTCATGGAGCAGAGATCCGATACGAACGGATTTTTCGAAAATCGACCATCAAGGGTTGCTGCTAGAGCTTAAAGAGCGTTAAAGATAAACATTCCCGTTTTTTATGAGATCTACAGACTTGAAATTTGGTAGGCGCTTTCCTTTCATGGAGTAGAGGTCCGCTACAAAAAGTTGTTTGTTTCTAAGAGACGTTGTAGGTAAATATCTCCGTTTTTGAGCTATTAGGACATGAAATTTTGTAGGCGCCTTCCTTTCAAAGATTAGAGGTCCGCTACAAAAGAGGATTTGCGAAAATTGACCACAAACAGCATTGCGAGAGCATAAGAGGCGTTATGGATAAATATTCCGATTTGAACTATTTCTCCTACAATCTTGAAATTTTGTATGCATGCTTCTTTTGTTGAATTGAAATTCGCTTCGAACTGGTCTGACGGACATTCATTCTTAAATAGGTTAAGCGGCTTATTAAGAGATAAAATAAATTCTGTTTTTGACCTATTAGATTTGGCCTTAAATTTGGCAAGCATGTTTATCTGTTTGAGTAGAGATCCATTAAAAGGGGTTTAGGGGCAATCCACTTAAGAGTAGGGGTTAAGGGAGCATAAAGGGTTCCTTTGCTTCAGTTTTAGAAATAATAAGAAATTATTGTTTAGAAGTCGTCATTTTTAAATAAAGAGATCTATAAAAATGTTTTTCATTACAATCGAACGCTTAATACTGTGACTTAAATATCCATAATTTATACATATAAACTATTATGTATTAAGTGTATACTCACACAAAATTAGGAAATACTCATCAAAGTGGGTTGGTAACGGCTAGTGTACGCACATACACAGAATCCTTATTATTTGGAACTGATAAGTCTTAAGTTGTGCGGGTCATAAATCAGTTTAAAATTTTTCAGCACTATAAATATGTAATACATTGTATATGTACTGTAAGCAGAAATGCAGCCTGATGTCACTTTTTGACCCCCTACCAATATATAATAATTTTTCTTCATATATATATTTGTTATTTTTATATACATTTTAGAGATCCTGTGTAATTGGTTGCAAGTCATATATGTTATAAGTCGAATTGGAAATATATATAACTGATGTATAACTCATTAAGAGAGAAATAGATCTGGTTTTTTATAATGTTTTAATGCTGATCAGGTTCCTTGATCCTTTTCACCCGAATATTTGCTGTTGTTGCTCATGCCACCTGCCTGACATAGTCAGATCGAGGCCCACGAAATTCATCCTGGCAATGGGCTAGATGTACGCCTGTCGTTGGCTTTTAGCCTTGAGCACCATACAGGTGACAGTACGATTTAGCTCGGAAAAATTTCCAAAGGAACGATAGATAGCGACACCACCTATCTCCATAATTTAGGCCTGGAACTGAATTGGAGGGAAATTTTTCTCCAGTTCACTGCACTCGTGATTCAGCCCACAAGACTTTCGGACCCACTGATTTAACGAGCACGTGCTACTCGTGTACTTGGAGGGTATTTGGGGTACGGGCATCGAACCCAGGCCTTCCGGTCTGGAGTCCGGTGCTCTAACCACTAGGCTACCCACGATCCGAATATTTAGAAGTTATTAACGTCTTCACCTTTAACGTAGACTAAAGAATTCGTGTTAAGGAATCCGATTACCTTAAAATCATGATTTTTCTTAAAATTTGACAAATTTTTCTTATGATTTTATTTTGTAGGTTATCTTATTAGCTTAAATACCAAGTTTTTTATTTCCCATTCACTAGAACAAAAACAAACTACAAGTGTTTTAGTAGGAGCAGATGCCATAACTTTACATTGATTCCTTAAAATGCGTTTTACTCAAATGTGTTTTTCAAAGAACACAAAAAAAAAGGGGCAGGATTGCTAAAAATTTATTTTTAAAAAATTTGCAAAATTTTGTGCATGTTCTGTATAACAGTAGAAGTAGAATTATCAACCACTGTTTTATTACAAAGTTTACAATTTTTATGTGAAATAATCACGTTTTTTTTTTAATTTATATAAAAGAAAGAAAAAATTTAGTTTTTTTAAAAATTAAAATATCTCTTACCCTGAAGTTCATTTAAAAAGGAATACAAATTACATAAAAAATTAAATTTTTAAATTTGTTTTTACTTTTGTACTGGAAAGGGCCCCTTTAGTTACTGTTTTGAGTTTTACCTTTTTTTCCCATTTTGGGGTATTATTTTTTTTCCTTCTTAATTTTATCTGTTTTTTCTTAAAGTGTTTTAAAAAAATATAAAAACCAGAAAAAAATCTCCATATCTCCATTTTTTTTTAAAGTTGTCGCAAGTAATCGAATATACCCTAATTTATTATAATATTCTTTCATTAATTCATGCTTCTGTAATTTAAAAATGTAATGAAATTCGAGATATAAATTATATTACTGTAAAGAACTTAATATTATGCTGCAGAATGGGGATCCGTTAAAATAAACGAGTAGCTAGTCTTTCCCTGAATTATTGCGTGGGTTTAAATGTCAAACCATTTAAGGAATAGCCTTCGAAATGACATCATTCTTATATTGCTGTTTTCTTAATGGTAAACCCCCCCTTTTAAATATTCACCAAACATAAAACCATTTTGGCAACTAAAGTGGAATTTGGGCCCGTAAAAAAACCGGGACCCCAGTGAACAATACCCCAAACCCGAATGTCAATCGAGAGAAATCATTTTCATCTGGGGTAAATAAAGGGATAACTTTTTCAAGAGCCATGCCTATTGAGTTATGGGGCTCTTAGTTTCCTCTCATATCGAAAGGTCTACTAAAATGTGTTAAACGTTGTTTCAGTGGGTATAAAACTTTGAAAATCTGTTTAAATGTATAGACACACAATACGTGCTATTTTCTTCTTTTTTAAATTTTGGGTTTTGTTGTTTTGCATTAAATTCTGTATTAACATATTTTCTAAGCCATTAAGGTATTCGACTACGTTAGGAACCATGATTTTAAAAAAAGATAAATGGATTTTTCTGATATTTGGGGTTCAGATTAAATACATGTATAAAATTTTTTTAAAGGGCATTAGGACAAAAATAATTATTTAAATAAAAATTTTGACAAAAAAATTTAAATTAGAATAACCTTTTTCCAAATGTTTTCCTTGTGTAAAAATGCTTCTTTGTATTAATATTTTGCCTGTATGGCCCAACCCTCGTACAGAGGCTTAACTTTTGAGTTTTAAAAAATTCACATTTTTTTCAGAGTTAAAACCCATTTGAAATAATTACCGGCGTATTTTTTTAAAAATTTTCCCCAATTCTGTTTCGTAAAACATGGAAAAACCCACCCCAAGTTATGCGTTTAAAAAAAATTCTTTTGAGCCTCTGTACAGGTACGGGGGAACTTTGGAAAAATTTTCTAAGTTAATTTTTTCCCAAAAAATTTATTTAAAAAAAATTTTTTGTATAATGTCCTTAAAACAATTTTAACATGTTTCTAAACGTACATAAATATTAAAAATTTTTCAACAGTTTTTTCAAAAAATTTTGAAGTTGGGAAAAACCAAATTTTTGTATTTAAAATTCCAAAAAACAAAATTTTTTTATTTTAGTCTTAAAAAAATTCATAGAAAATTTTTTAAAAATTTTTTTTTTTTAAAAAAAAAAAAATTTTTTTAAATTTACCAAAAAAACACCACATATTTAATTATTAATCTGTGTCAGAGTATACTCAAAGGATGGAAATATTGCTCCAAAGGTTGAGTTGCAATTAGTGGAGGTCTCAGCTAACAAAGAAGAGGTAGAGGGCTTCATGAGATATTCGCGATTGGGATGATTGAAGCCTATGTTACCGGGCCAAAGTAAAAATACAGTTCTCTACAAAATGATTGAAAACTTTCAGTGGAAAGGAGTTTTTCTTATACCTGCTAAGAGTTAAAAAAAATTAAGTAGAAAAAGTTAATCATCGAATTATGATCGAACTTATTAAAAAGTTAGTCTTCAAATGACATTCATCCAATTGATAAGATTATTCAAATTTTTGTAAATATATCATATTGTCTAATTTTTTAAGAATGTAGAATATAGATTTATCTCTTTCTTTTTTTTATTTATGAGAGTACCTAAAAGATGTTTACGATAAAAAAGTTCAGATTAAATACTGTGTTATTTTTTCAAAATTTCGTGATACTTTCAAAAAATTTTTTTTTAGGTATGTATGATAAGACAGCTTTCTTCTTAAAGGCTGTTACTTTTTCTTTGTGATGCTACTTAAAAATGTTTTTTAATCCTTAACACAGTGTTTTTCCCCAAAATTCCGGGGGCCGAGCATATCAAAAAAAAAGGTTAAAAAAATTTACTGGAATGAAAAAAAAAAATTTTATATATAATAAAAAACGATTTTTTCATTGATATGATTTATATATATCATCGGTGAAAAAAAAGGGCATCAAAAAATAAAAGATTCTACTTTGGTCATTAGCTATCTTTGATCCTTTAAATAAATAAAAAAATGTTTTTTTTTTTGCTTAATCCATGATGAGAGATTTTTTTTTTACGTTTCTTTTTAAATTAAAAAAATTACTTTTGAGGTTTCAAATTTCTGGTAGGGGTTTCCTGCATCCCCTTTTTTTTGGGGGGTTGTAAATTTATATAATTTGTTGCCTTTTTTCCAATGTGAAAAAGTTTTTGATAATTGTTAAGTAAAGAGCACTTTGAAGGATTAATTGGGCCCAAAATTTATTTTTTATGATGTACTGAAAAATATAATACAAAAAACATTAATTTTGTGGGGAAAAATGTTTATTTTTACCAATGACCTTGACAGAGGGTCCCCTAATATGACAGTCTTAATGGGGGTAAAATGAATTGATAAATATCTCCTTTTTGGGATGGAAACGTTTTTTAGAATTAAAGGGACTTGTTTAGACCGGTTCCGGCCCACCACTATTTTCAAAAATATTTTTTTGAACATGCTGCACCCCCCTTTAATAACAGTGGTTTTAATTGTGATGTTGTACGACGGTTATGGTTATAAATGTAAATGAGCAGAATCTAAAAAAATTGGGCATCTGTGACTTCTAAAAAAAAGAAGCTGATCAAACAAGGGAAACACTTCGAAATAATGCATATTAATCATGTTGCGGAAAATTTTAGAAAACAAAAACATAAACGAAAGGAAAATTTTCAATACCACATTAAGAACTTTATCAAGAAAATATGAAGCTATAACTGTACCAAATGCACTTCACCCTGTCAAAAAGACACGAGAGAAAGAAAAAGTTCAACAGGATTTTTGTCGATCATAAAAGGATATTAAAATTACAAAAACGTGAACAAAATGTGAAAGTTTTGCTTGCAAAAAAACTTTCCTGTAATGTTAGCAAAAAGTGTCGTGATTTGTGTTCTTTATTAAGGTCACGCACATTTGGAACAATTTGTTCAATTTTTTTTGGATATTTTCTCAAATTATGAAAGACAAAAAGATAAATCCTAGAAATAGGTAAGTATATTTTCTCTTATTAAACTATTCACTGAAATTGTGATTTTTATCTTGTATATTGAAAATAATTATAAAAGAAGATTGGGTGCATCACTCCCGCACCCTTAACGTTGTATCGAGTGCACACCTGATCCCGGGCATTCTCGCTTTAAATATTAAAAATAACACAATTGTTATTCATTGGAATTTTTTTTTTTTTATTACTTAACATTTATTCTAAATGCTAATTCTGCGAGGCTTAAAATTACAGTTCATTCAAAACCGTTTATAATATGAGTTTTCAATTCAATAAATCATTTTACATTTTGTATACATTGTCATCCTTGGTTTTACTCTCCTTACAATTAAGCTATTATATCAAGAATAATATATTTTATCATTTTTTAAAAAAATAAACTCGTGTTAAGAGTGGGTACTTCAGCCAGTATAAGAACAAGTTTAATAATTATCAGTGACTTCCATGGGCTTGTCTTGCAGAGCAAAGTTTTTCAAAGGAAGGCTAAAAATTAGAAATTGACACTCAGAGTTATTTTTTGATATTTAGCTCAGATCTATATTTTATCTTCAAAGTAGCCATCGCAGAAAGTCTGGATTCACAAAGGTATGTTGTTAAAAATGGTAATAGTATACGAAATGCTTTTGTTTTCAGTGCAGACAATTTCCTCCACCTCTATCCAGAATTCAAAGAGTGATTTATTACAAAATTGCCCTTTAATTTCGTCACTGGATGTGAAATCTATGAAGATCTCTTTTCGGCTGTTGAGAGCCTTTTGAAGTATTTTGAAATGGATCCTAACCCATTGTAACTTGCTATCAATTTGCCCTCGTCTGTGTACTTGTTGATGCTTTATTATCGTCGAATGCTCGCTGTGATTTAAAAATATATCTATGATTTTGTTTCAATCCACTGCCGTAAATACTTAATACCGTGAATTATAATTAACGCGTGAATTATGAAATGTACATTCAAGAGAGATTCGTGTAGTTAATCGATTCTTCCAAGACTGACTAGGATTGTACGAAGTACAGCATTTTTACATGTTTTGTGCAGACGTCTGTTAGGTTGCCTAGACTCACATGAACATTCGCGAGGATGCCAGATGTAATGGATATGATAAAGAGCGACATAGACTAGGCTATTTTTTAATGACATTTGTACTTTTAGAAATGGATCTTGAAGGAAATAAATCTTTAATTAAGTATTATTTCTCAATCTGTTTCAATTTAGAAATTAGAGACAGAAAAATAAAATAATTAAACTATTACTTAAAAGTATAATTTACTTAAAATATATATTACTTAAGAGTAACATATATAAAAAATTTAATACTTATCTTATTAATACTGAATTAAGAACATGTTTAATAAGTATTAGCGACTTCCATGGGCTTGTCCTGCAGAGCAAAGTTTTTCAAAGTATTTTACGAAATTGACCCTCTGAGTTCTTTTTCTATATTTAGCTGATATCTATATTTTGTCTTCTAAGCAGCTACCGCATTTTGCAATATGTTCCAATTTAAAAATCAGAGAAAGGAAAAATAACATAATAATTATCCTATTACTTAATTTTTTTTTTGATTAAAAGTAACATATACAAAATTTATTACTTATGTTATTAATTTGTACGGTTTATAATTAAGATCGTGTATTGTAGCTTTAGCGTCAAAGGGCATTGTTATTGCATTCAGTAATTTATTAATGTATAAGGGGGCGCGAAAAAAATTGTGATTGAAAAGGGGGGCGCCAGTATTGAAAGTTTGAGAAACACTGCCTTAACAGGTCTTACTCCGTACAGACGGCCGAAAGCTAGGCTCAACCGGTTTGCATGTACAGAGTACAGGCACTGTTTCTTTTCTTTTTTTTTTTAATCTTCTTTTTATCTTTCCTTATAGTGAGATTATTAGTGCTAGTGCTTTAAGAGATGCAGTTTGTTCATCGGACTAAAATATTTCTCATCCGGGATGTTCTTTGTGATGAAGGCGAGAATTTTGCATTGAAGGTAGGAATTTAGATTCTTGAAAATATTTCTTAAGCAACAGGTGTTGTAAAGGAAATGTGTAATTTTTGCTTGAGAAGAAAGGAACATGGAATTATAATCCAAAAAAGCAGATATTAAATCTGCTCCTATTGCAATGTAAGACTTAGCATTACACGATGGTTGAAAAAAAATTGTGTTTATTCTGTATGTACACACACACAAAACCCTCAACCATTTGAAATCCACTTATCTCGAATACCGGTCTTAGAGTAGTTCTTAAAATTTACATTCATTCATTGAGATGTCTAAAGCATATGTTCAAAATGCATTGGTCGACGATCACTTGCCGTATACGAATTTTTCTTCCCATTTATTTACCGAACAAAAGAAGAAAGTAAGATGAGCAAAGAAAGTAAACAAAATAACATATGAATGGAAAAAAAGTCAAATATGGGATTTTTAAAAATAAAACTATCGTCGTTGGTGTCTTACTTTTTTGAAATATGCAAGAAAAATATTTCATCCTTTTTCCACGCTTGGTGCCCTTTTTACCTTCATGGAGATATATTTGAAACTGACAAGATTTTTTTCTCAATTTGGCTTTATGCACGGGTTTTGAAAAAATGCACTCGGCTTACACACGGATTTGCTTATATTCGAAAATGTAAGGTAATTAAAAATATGATTCAAGAATATACAGTTTTCGTATTAAGAAATAACATGCTGCTTTTTCAAATACCTTATCATAGTTTTGGACGCATGTTCTCTTGCTGCACGTGTAATTCAGACTTTTTAAGTCATTGGTGCCTCTAGTAGGCGAGCACTAATACAGTTGAACCTGCTTTTGTGCGGTAGATAGGGACTGCATACAAATAAAACACACAAAAAATATTCAAAAATTTCATAAATTCTTGCATAAAACAAATTAATTCGTGGAAATGCCAAATAATTTTTTTTATGCGGTGGATAGGGACCGCATAAAAAAAGTTGCATTTATAAAATATGCCAATTATTTACGAAATTTATGTAAGAGTACTTCCATAACAAAGTAAATAATTACATACTACACACGGAAACGTTTTAAAAACATGTAGTTTCTCATTGTATATACGGATAAGTCTTTAAAACGCACATACATAATTCATCGCTACTCATCGTAATCCAATGTCCTGTAATGAATAAGTTCAAAATCGCTTTCGTCACACTTGGTGGTGCAATTTCAACTGATTTATTTTTTGGCAACATAAAGTAAGAGATTTTTTGTGACGAAGGGGACGGGTGGTCAGTTGCTTGTAAATGTCACGATAACCAGCTATACATGATTGAAGCCCTTTTTGAAATTTTATACTCCTTTCTCAACTGGTATCTATTTAAAGAAAATGCTTTTCGAATTTGTTGGAAAGCTGGATCTCTGCATATTTTTATCCGCTCTCAAAGAATTTGGCTTCTTGTTCGTCTTCATAATTTATCAAATTATTGATAATGTCACCGTCATTGAAAGTTTCGTCTTCAATCAAGCGCGGGCTGCTGGAGCGGGAGCATTGAGAGAAAGCAACTGAATGCGCATTGTCGGGAGACTGTTTATAACAAATGAACAGAGCGTCTTGAAGTGTCTACATTTCAGTGGCGTAACGTACACCCCCGCATCACGGGGGGAAGGGGGAGCAGGACTCTAGGGACCCAAGGCCTGACTTACGCTAAATACGTATTTACCCAATTTATAAAATATTAAAGGCGAAACCTGACTTTCAGGGGGAGGGGGTTTCTAACATTCTGTTACGCCACCGGTAAATAGATATAAAACATTGCAGTGGCTTCAAAGCCATTCAAATTCATATACCGCATAAAAAAAGATCGCATATAAAAAATCGCATAAAAAGACCACACAAAAACAGGTTCGACTGTACTCATGCGTTTCTGCTCATTGCTGATATTGACATTTTAAAATATATTACATAATTAGTGTCTAATTTCTTAATTGTATACTACTTAGAGTAGATAGTTTTCTTCGCGTACTGTGGATTCGTGGTTGTCATTTCAAGCCTAGTGCCACTGAAGACCCGCTGTGTAGAAGGGGCTGAGGCCCATCAAATCGTCAAGGCTCAAACCTCCTGTCCGTGTGGTGTGCAAGGTTAGGAGTTGGTTGCCAGCTCATGCATCGCCCTTGGGCATGATCCTGGCTCAAAACTATGAGGTTTGTCACCAATAGCTCTCGTGCAGCTTTATTTCGTGCGACTTTAATACAACTCTTTCTCTTTCATGTACAGTGTTGGTCAACAGTGATGCCTACATTACCTAAATTTACGTAAGGGCTCCTGGGCATCTTAAAAGGGTTTCTGTTATTTTGCTTACTATCTTCATTTCTTCTGTAAAGGAATAACACAAATATACAATTATATCTTTTTAGCGTCTTTTTATAACATTTATGCTGCTATATGTATACCACAAACTTTGAAAAGACTATGTTGAATTTTATTAGAAAAAAAGAAACTAATCAATAAATAAAAACACATTTGCTTAAAAAATTCTGTGTTACACTTTAATCTAATAAGCCTTTGAAAATATTTTCCTTCGTTATAAGAATGAAAATGTAGACCTTAAGGTATCCGACAACGTTCGGAACCGTGATTTTTCAAAAGCGTATAAATGGATAATTTTCATGATATTTAGTGTCACTTAGATTAGAAAATGTGTATGGAATTGTTTTAAGAATAGTATTACAATAAAAAATTATTTAAGTGTAATATTTTGACAAAAAATGAAAGAATGACCTTTTTTTTTCGAAACATTATCCTTTCATGAAAAATGCTTCTATTATAATAATATTTTGCCTGTATATAGCTCCGACCTCTGTACAGAGGCTGAACTAGAATTTTTGAAACATATAACTTAGGAGTGGATTTATCCATATTTTACTACAACAGAGGGGAGAAATTCTAAGAAAAAAACGCCGATAATTATTTGAATTGGTGGTAACTCTGAAAATAAAGTGAGTTTTTCAAAAATCTTAGTTCAGACTCTCTGGAAAAGTCTTTACTTTATCTAAGCACACACAAAATATTATTATTATAGAAGCATTTTTTATAAAAAAGACAACGTTTTGAAAAAAGGTTATTCTAAGCTAATTTTTTGTCGAAATATTGTATTTAAATAATTTTTTTTGTCAAAATGTCCTTATAAAACAATTTTATACACGCATTCTAATCTAAGTGACACTAAATATCATGAAAATTATCCATTTATGCGATTTTTTTTAAATCATGGTTCCGAACGTAGACGGATGCCTTAAGTGAATTTTCATGTCAATTTGTTTGCGATTTCCTTACTAATTCTAGTTTAGTTCTTTACAGTACTTAAGTGCAGTTCTCCCGCTACGCGATGATACCATTGATCCATATTCCTTGACTAGTATGACAGTTTTGGGTTTCATGCTCTTCAAAAAATAAATGCCGAATAAAAGACTGTTTCTCAAAATGCAGTTTTATTGATTACATGAAATCTGAAATTTTATATAATATTTTGAACCAGAGAATAAATTATTTTGTCATTTATTTAATGGATTCAAATCATTTGGTAGATTAAAAAGAGAAAGGAATATATTTCGATCTTCTTATGTGGGAAAGGTAACCTAGTATTACTTGTAAAATATATGTTTTAAAAAACTTAGTGGTGTCTATTTTTTCATCTTTTTATACGAACAGATTATCTTTTATTTTTTCAAGATCTCCTTCAGTTTCTTAAGAGGATTCATATATTATTTTCTTTTCAGTTTTTTCTTAGAATGTTATCTCGTGTAATAACGTTGTTCCATTCTTTTTATGTCTATTAAAAAACTAAATTTTTTCCCATTTTTTCCCAGACCCCATACTTACAATTTTAAAATTTTATCTTTTTCTCTTTTTGTCGGGTATATTATGATCTTAATATGACTTTATTGATTTTAAAACTTAAACCCCCTAACAGAAGATAATAATATATGTGAGAGAATCTAGGTGGCTGAACACATAATATATATAATACCGAAATAGGAAACCCCGGGACCACTTTTCAATAACAAACCTGCCAAAAGCTCAATTCCAATGATATCACAGAGACCCGAATTTTAAAATAGTCACTCCTACCTTAATGTCGAATGAAGTAGAGATAAATCTGACCCTAGTTAAAGTTGGGTTCATTTGGGAGGCAATGGTATGCCCCCAGATCTAAAGGCTCTTTTGACACGGGTAATTTCTGTTGGCTGTCACTTAACCTTTCAAAAACTTTTCACACTTGAATCACGGACTATCATAACATTCCCCAAAACATTCCCCTTACTGTAATTTCCCGGGATTTTTAAAAAAGCTTCCTGTTTTGGGCATCTTTCATTCACGTTTTTAAATTTCTTTTTTTGGGTTGGAAAAGAGTTGCCATTAATTTGGCCCCCCAAAAAGAAAAAAAAGGGGATATGTTAATGAAAAGACGCGTGGAAACCCTGGGTAAAAGAAAAATGCCCAAAAAATGATTAAATGAACAAAAATTAAATGTTTTTGTTAATTTTAAAATATAATAGCCCTGTAAAATAATAATTACGCAAATAATCTCTGGATAACGCTAAGAAGTTTGAAAATCAAAATAAAATTTATTTTAATCCATATTAAGTGAATACTCTAATATAGCATTGAAAGTGTTAAATGGTTTAATAAATTAATTTATAATTTTTTATGTAGTCATAAAATTAAGTACTGTAATAATTTATCAAAAATAAGGAAATTGGTAAATTTCTGCAAATAATTTATCCAAATAATACAATGTGAGAGAAAAAATACCTGCAATAAATCTAACATTTTAAGTGTATTTCACAAAAATATTTATATATAATATGATTAACAAGTATAGAATTAAAAAAATGCTAATAAAAAAAGAAGTGATATTTTGGCATAAATGCCCCCCAAAAGGAAATATAATACATACCAAGCAATAAACCCTGCATATCTCAAATATGATCTTCAGAAACACGAGATCAGTATATATTTATGCCTATACTTAATAGTGCGCTATTAAAGCTTAGTATAAAAATAACATTCCTTAAAATCTAGGAAAAATCAATGAAACTACTAGTAAAATTTAAGAGAATCTGTTTTGTGCATTTAAACATATTATTTATTAAAATACTGTTCCTTAACAATACAAATATTAAAATAACAATACAAATTTGACTTGAAAACATGAAGAAATTAATATTATATGTAGTAGATTTATAGCTAAAAATTATGTATAACCAAGGTAATTGCTTAATTTTTCAGTTTTTTTTCAACACTAGATTAAAACTGTTCTTTCTGTTGAAGTATATTTTTTCTCAAGTTTAAAAAATGCAAATATTAAGGGGTAAATTATTTATCCTTTTCATTTTCCTTTCATGTGAAACTAGTAGATTAATTTCTTGTAGTATATTCGAGCTTAAAAAAACACTCGTCACAATTTCTTAACTATATTGAAGTTCACTGGAAATTACGATGCATTAGAGGGACATTTAGCAAAAATGTAATAATGTTATTTTAATAAGTACCCATTTCATTTCATATAAAGAATTCCATAAAATATTAGAGTATTTATTATTATTTTATGATAGAAAAAATATGTTTCCTGAAAGACAAAATTATACTATATTAGGAAATTTTACATAACAGATTTTAATAAAACAGGTAATTGTAAATCACTTATTTTTCCTCACAAGTATGGTATGATATCTTTATTTTGTATAGCGAAAATATACATTTTTTCTTATTTAATTTAATAATACACTTCTTCATTAATTTCTTAATAACAAATGTTGTTGTTTCCAAAAACCACCTGTCTGGGAAATGAAATTTTGACGCCCACGAAATTCATTGTGGCAAGGGGCTGGATGTACACCCTGTTGTTGGGCCCCCCCCTTAAACACCATGCAAGTGACAGTACGATTAAGCTCGAAGAAATTCCCGAAGGGATAGGGGTGGGGGACACCATCAATTCCCCCTTTCCCCAATTTAGGCATGGGGAAATGAAGGGAGGGGAAATATTCTCCCGTCCCCTGCACCCCGTGATTCAGCCCCAATACTTTCGGGCCCACTGATTTAACGAGCACGCACTACGGGGTGTACTAGGGGGGGTATTTGGGTTTCATCGGGCATCAAACCCAGGGCCTTCCCCGGCCCCGGGGTCCGTTTTTTAACCCTAGGGGTACCCACGGCCCCCTTTAAAAACAATTTAATATATTAACGGAACTCTTTCCAATTTTTTCGTTTTCTCATATTTATTCTCATATTTTTAATTCTCATGTATGATTTATTTGCTGAGAGAAGTCGAAAAATAATGTTAAGCGAACAGATGTAAATTATTCCAACAAGTTCGAAGGCGGAAAAATTCGAATTGTTATGCCAAGTACTCAGCGTATTGGTAACAGCAACAGATCCCTACAATAAATCTGGAAATCATTCTATCTGGGATATTCCATCAGTGAAATGGACTAAACTATTCAACCAAACACCTCTTTTTTCGCTGTTCATGTTATAAATTAGACTGCCAAAGTTTTGTTCAATTTCTTCTTTTTATTTGGGGTGTGTGGTTTGCTAGTGTACATGTATTTTTATATACATTTCTTGCTCCAAAAACGTTTTCTGCCATTTTTGAATCTTTTTTTTTCGAAATTCTGTTTGGGTAATTTGAAAAATATATTTTAAGAGTTTTTTTATTTTCTTTGCAAGCTCGGATTTATATTTCGAGTTTCATCTCCTTCGAAAGAATCGTAAAGTCTCTCGTGTCTGTTCCATTTTAATTTCTTAAAAGCAAACTCTCGTTCTCATGTCAGATAAATTCTAAATTTATGAATACATTTACAGTTTTATATAGTAAATTGCCGTGCTATGTATTTAAGTATGATTATTTAATACATATTTTTAAATATTGTATGTGTGAATCGACTAAAGCTCTTATGAAACAGATTAATTACTTAATTTATTTTATCCTTGAAGAATATTGAATTAAAAGAAAATGTGAGAGCAAAATTATAATCCCATTATTTTGCTTAAAATAAAGATTTTTCCTGGAAATTATTTGAGTGAGTGTGTGAGGGCGCACGTGTGTGAATAAAGACTTTTTAATAAAAATTGAAACGATATTTCTTTAAGAATTTTACCGTCAAATCCTCCACAATTACTCATATTGATTTTATATCATAAAATTAACTTTTAAGCATCACTCACTTTTAATGTTATTAGTCATATACTGCTTTTATGAAGATGAAATCATATATGTATGTTAAGGTATCCGACTACGTTCGGAACCGTGATTTTGCAAAAGTGCATAAATGGATAATTTTCATGACATTTAGTGTCACTTAGATTAGAATACATGTATACAATTGTTTTAAGGGCATTTTGACAAAAAAATTATTTAAATACAATATTTTGGCAAAAATTTAACTAAGAATAATTTTTTTTCAAAATGTCCTCCTTTTGTGAAAAATGCTTCTATTATAATAATATTTTGCCAGTATATATCTCAGACCTCTGTACAGAGGCTCAACTATGAGTCTTGAAAAATTCACAATATTTGAAGTTACAACCAATTGAAATAATTATCGGTTTTTTTTCTTAAAATGTATCACCTTCGTGTCGTAAAATATGGATAAACCCTCTTCTAAGTTATATATTTCAAAAGTTATAGTTGAGCCTCTGTACAGAGGTCTGAGCTATATAAGGGTAAAATATTACTATAATAGAAGAATTTTTCACAAAAGGAGAACATTTTGAAAAAAGGTTATTCTGAGTTAATTTTTTGCCGAAATATTGTATTTAAATAATTTTTTTTGTCAAAGTGTGTCCTTAAAATGATTTTATACATGTATTCTAATCTAAGTGACACTTAATATCATGACAATTATCCATTTATGTGCTTTTTTAAAATCACGGTTCCGAACGTAGTCGGATAAATTAAGAGATTTATATATAAAGAGTATGTTGGTGCTGCGATCGTTACCCCCACCTCTCTCACCCACACCTGTACTTACTTGTAAGGGAGACACTGCAGAAAGCAGTTACAATAAGTGTTTATGCCTTAAAAATCGCATTTTAATTAAATACAGTGCTAATCACATTATTAGAGTAAGTTGAACACTTTTCAGAAATATTTCTGAAAAATGTACGATTAGCGTAAGAAATATTATTTGTCTCTTCAATATACATAACTGTAACTTTGTTTCAATTATTTAGATTTGATGAATATAAATATATACTCATATTAAAATATCCGCAAATTTCCTAGAAATTCTACATATTCCCCCATATACATATTTCCCCCTTCGACAATTATTAATAAATATTTTTAAAATTTGAATTTCACAAATGTGCGATTACATTTTTTTTTCTTCTGTAACTTTCTACAATCTTCAGTGTATGTTGTAAACTCTTTAAGGTATCCGACTACGTTCGGAATCGTGATTTTGCAAAAGCGTGTAAATGGATAATATTTATCTAGTGTCACATAGATTAGAATACTTGTATAAGATTGTTTTAAGGATATTATGACAAAAAAAAATTTTAAATACAATATTTTGGCAAAAAATTAACTTAGAATAACCTTTTTTCCAAGTATTCTCCTTTTGTAAATATGCTTCTATTGTATTAATATTTTGCCTGTATATAGCTCAGACCTCTGTACAGAGGCTCAACTAGAATTTTTGAAATGCATAACTCGGAAGTCGGTTTATCCATGTCTTACGAAAATAGAAGGGAGAAATTTTAAGAAAATACACCGATAATTATTTCAAATGGTTGAAACTCTGAAAATAATATGAATTTTTCAAAAATCGTAGTTGAGCTTCTGTACAGAGGTCTGAGCTATATACTGGCAAAATATTAATATAATAGAAGTATTTTTCACAAAAGGAAAACATTTTGAAAAAAGGTTATTCTGAGTTAATTTTTTGCAAAAATATTGTATTTAAATAATTTTTTTTGTCACAATGTCTTTAAAACAATCTTATACATGTATTCTAATCTAAGTGACACTAAATATCACGGAAATTATACATTTATTCGGTTTTTTAAAATCAAGGTTCTGAACGTAGTCGTATACCTTAAGAATATTTCATTATCAGATCAAATATCGAAATTTTATTTCTGCTTTTAAAATTATTGATTTTATGAATGTCCCTCAAACAAAAATTGAGTGAAAATTATTTGTTTAAAATGTAGATAGTAACATTTAAAAGAAGATAGCACAGTAATGAGGAAGGGTAAGTCAAGAATAACTTATTTGATAATCAATGTAGAATGTGACCAAGGTCTGTTATCCATGTTTTGTTTTTAATATAAGTTAAATTAATGCTTTGAAAATGAATTGTATTCGAATACAAATGTTACACTTCTTTTCAAGTTTTCTTTTCATAATAATAATTACGATTGTCCCTCTTATATACGTCTGTGTGTCCAAAGATAAGCTTAGAACATTTTAGCAGTATTTCAAGAAGATTCTTCAAGCATCAATGCAGTTATGTAAGTGATTTTCGGGAAGATATCCTTCTTATGATTTCCAACTTGTCGGCATTTTTTACTATTTTGTTTAATAAAGAATGAAAAGTAACATTTATATTTTACAAGAAATGAATCAATTTCTAGAATGTTTAATGAGCTATTTTAAAATCTGAATATTGAATATTCCAATAGTTTATTTGATCTTAGAGATCATCTATATATATGATACACAATGAAACTCTCAAGCCATTTATTTTCCATTTACCGTTACATATTAGAAGTATTTCTGAATTATTTCACGAAATGAAAAGCTAAAAAGTTCACTAAAAAGAAACTGAAATAAATAATTTTTGAGAGATTAGTGAAGTAGTTTATTTTAATGTACGCTTTTAATGAATAAAATGAGTGTTTTAAGTAATCATTTACAACAGAAATTGTAGTATTATCATGCAGTGAAGTTGAAAGCAGCATTTATATGTCCACCTTTATCTTATGTTACATTTAGACACCTAAAACCAACTGCATCTCGAGAATATGATCAAGCAGCAATGAATATATATAAAATCTTCAAGTTCTTCATTAACTCTTACAGGCTGATCGATCGATATTTCAACCGAAATGAATAAATGCTTAAAAATGAGCGTGGTTCAAAAATCAAACAAAAATTTTCTGAAACTCTTAAGGGCTTTCTGAACATATGTGGCTTCTCAAACCCACAAACGTCCACCACTTGGCCGAATGTTCTTCTGTCAGACAAGAGGGTACAAGGGTTTCTCTCTCTCTCTCTTTTACTGTCTGAACCGCAAAGATCTTATTGCTCAGCAGAACAGAACATCATCTAATTGCCATTGTCCAAAGACTCATAGTTAAATTAATCTTTAAGGAGAATAGGAGAGAATGATGAATAGATGAGCATTTTATTCTAAGACCTAACCGTCTACTAACTGCTAACACTTTATGTATTTCTTCATCTCCAGACGGTGTAACACATAAAATATTTAATAGCAAAATGCTGAAAATACACCACTTTCTATTACTTTTTAATGAATTGTTTTCTTTAATTTTAAAGGAAACTTTTATAGAGGATTAAAATAAAAGTATAACAACCTGAATATATATATATATACAATATATATAATATATATATATATATATGTATATAATATATATATATAACAATATATATAAAAATATATATATATGTTTTATAATATATATATATATAATATATATATATATATATATATATATACAGTTATATATTATATGTATATAATATATATATATAAATATATATATATAAAATATATATAAATATATATATATATATATATATATATATATATATTATATGTATATAATATAAATATATATCCTAAAATCAGGCGTATAACGCGCACCCATATTTTCGCCGCATTTTTGTTTTTTTAGGTATATTCGCCGTAAAACCCCACCCCTTTTTGGGAAGGAACCTGAAGTGTACGTGTGTAATTTTGTTAATTTTTGAAGTCATTTATTGGGAATATTTATCTCCAGAATATGAAAAATAATATGCTTCTAGAACTACAACCCTTTTAAGTTCATTAGAAATGTTATTTATTTTAAATAAACAGTATTCGGATCTATGTAGAAGTCAAGTTTTTTTCTTATCTTTTTTTTATTTTAAGTTCTCATTTTTTACCCGGCGTATAACCCAAACCTTAAATTTGATCTTATTTTTGTTAAAAGTGCGCGTTATACGCCGGATTTTACGGTATATATATATATATACAATCGAACCTCTATATAACGAAACTCTATTTTGCGAAATTTTCTGTATAGCGAACTTTTTCCTGGAACCTTGAACATTTCATGATTCTCTTCGTAAGATATCCTCTCTATAGCGAAGTGAATTTTCTATATAACGAACTTTTGTGATTCAATTTTTGTTCTCCCTTTTTTTAAGTATTTCTGAAAAAATTTCATGTTTTTCTCTCTTTAACATATTTTATGGTGGTCAGATATCTGGAACTGGTTTTATTAGATTCTAACTCTACGAGAGCAATAGAGTTTTGGACATTATATCCAAGAAGTGCTACCTTTAACCCCCATTGCCCAATTCACTAGAAGCATCTTCGATATCCTTTTTCACCCTCAGTGGAGTTGTCTCATGCTCTCGTGTTCTAATTATAAAATAATGTATGTTTAATATTACTTGTACGCTTTAAATTACAAAATGTCCACACAAAATTCATTAATTTTAATATAAAATTATTTTCTTACTATTTAAAATACAATGAATTCTCTGACATTCTTTTTCTTGTTTTCCTTGCAGTTTTTCTTTCTTTTTTTGATGGGGAAGAAATATAAATTAAACATATATTTATTTTTAAAAAAATGTGTGAATAATTACTTTTTTTTAATACATAGTGTTTATGAATTTAAAATTTGTTTTATGTGGTTTATAAAATTTTATAAAAGATGAACCTCTATATAACGAACTCTTTTCCCGGGACTTAGCGACTTCGTTATTTAGAGGTCCGACTGTACATATAACAAGAAAGCTCATTTCAAAATAAAAGTCAATACGTTTTTCATTTTTAAAAAAAAAATAAGAAATAAATGAAATTAATTACACTTTTATGAATTGAAAATATTAATAAAAAATAAAGAAGCGGACTTTAAACAAAGGAAAAACTATATTCAAGGCATAAATCTGTAAGAGTTTACTTTCAAAAGGGCGTTTCGTTAAGATGTTGTGATATGAAAGTAAAAATATTCTTAAACTATTATGTATAAAATAAGAATCAAAGCAGCCAAAATTTTTATTAGCTTTCAAAATGAATAATTTTCTTAGTTAAATAAATGATTTATCTCCAAAATATTTTTAAATATGCTGCTATGATTTAGGGTGTTCCTTTATAAGTGCGTGAAACGTATTTTTAATTAACTGGATAAAAAAGGTAGACTTTTAACCAAATAAATAAATGTAACCTATTTCTAAAGACTTTTTTAATCACAAAGAAACTATATTAAAATTATTACAACCTGTGAATTCACCATATTAATAAATTTAGCAATACAACTTCATTATTGTTAAACTCTGCGTTTTCTTTATTCTTTTCCCTTACTGGTTACCGAAAAGTTAATTTTAATATATATTTACTTAATATTTTCGGAATTCTATCAAGGAATATGAATAAAATTAACTGATGAATAAGTAATTGTGTATTTTAAAGGCAAATTATTGTAACATAAATAGGTAATACACTATATGTTGCAAAATTTCATATTTCGAAAGCAGAGTACGTTATCAAAAACATTATTTTACGATAAGTATCTCATGATTTATATTTAAACCAGTTGAGTTTAAGCGAGGCAAGATACCTTTAAGAAATATTAAAAAAAATTTCTTTTTCTTGTTTTATAGAATATAATTTCATATTTCTTTTTAACGGAATATTGTTTCCAATTTTAAAACAGAAATATTTATGATTCTTGAATAAACTTTTTTTAGATTTTTTTTTAATTGAAAAGATTCGTTATACATGCAAAAAAACAAAACAACCGAGAGAGAGAGAGAGAAGAGTAATGAAATAATCAGTATGAAAGGAATTTTAATTAAAAAATAGAAAATATTTGCATTTTGAATTTATATCCCCTTTAAAATTAAAATGAAAAAACCTTTCAAAAAAGATTATTGTTGCGAATTTTCTGGGGGGCAGTCGAAGACTTCAATTAATTGCATACTAACAGATTTATTAATAAATGAATAAATGATTACATGAAGACAAATTGGAGCAAATACACCCCAAAGAAATATTATAACAGAACATTTACAGCAATGGGAAACGCACACGTTACAAACAATATTTACAGTGCTCCAGAAACGGTTAACTAAAACAACTCAAGGCGGGTAAAAGTTTCTCTATTTTATCGTAGTCAAACACAAGTAGATTCTGATCTCGATTGAATCGACTTTTGTCTCAAAGGTCCCAAATATAGTTTCAAGGAGATTTGAGAAGATTTCATCTCAGAGACTTCTAAATGTTTCCTTGGCAAAATCATTTTTCACAAAATTTCTCTTCAAGCGTGATAAAGTGAGCAATCTTGAAACTTGGTTGTAACCTTATGGGGATGCCATAATCTTATTTTCTCAAGTTTATGTTGAGAAGCAAACGTTCCCTATAAAACTTAATTTCCCCACAAGCAGTAGTGTATCATTTCAGGGAAAACAACATGTCGCGAGTTTCATTATTTAATATCATCCCAGGATTTTATGCTAGAAAACTTATAAAAAACTAAGTAGTAAGAAAAGTTCTTTTTCATCACATACTGGTTTTATTCTTGTGCTGCAAACAATACCATCAACAAAACGCTCAAAATAACATCAAATTCTTTCATTTCCCGCTGTTACAAAGTAGCATCAATATGTCTCCATATTTTTACAGAACGATTCTTACCAAGGAACTAGTTTTTATTTTCTGTCGTTTGCATTTTTTGTTTCTTACTATTAAATTTTTATTCTCAGTGTGGTTTATTGCTTAGGGGGTCTCCGGGAGCTGTTTTGTGTAAGCTTCTGCTTATCCCCAAGCGATAAAATTGCTGCGTGTCCGGAGTCAGATGTTTAGATGTATTCAGTTTCTAAATAAATAATCTAGAAAAACTAACTTATACTCCGTTAAAATAAGATGACGAAAAAATATCGTCAAAGATAATATCTAGGGAATAACTTTAGAAATATGTACTTCGAAGAAAAACTTTTTGGGAGTTTGATGTTTTTCTTCTGGATTATAGAATGTAAAAATCTCTTGAATTATTGATAAAGATAACCATCCTATTGCTAAGTAAATGGAAGATTTCTTTCTGATAGCTAAAAAAGTTTCATAAGCATTATTGGATTATATACGATGATTAAAGTACATACCATGGATATAGAAACTTTTTTTGTGAGGTCTTTATGTAATGTTCATAAGACAAAATTTAAATAATGCTTGTATTACCTGGAAAATTTCAATACAGAGTTTGAAGCCTACAGGCAACTAATAATTTCATATCTACAAGAAAAGCTACTTAAATATCCGTACTTCAGGATTATGGTTTAATTTAACACTAATTAACGACAAGAAAAATTGCATTTCTTAATAGTTGAAGATAAACAAAAGAAGAAATAATAGATAAATAGATCCAGCATTACTAATATAGTAAAATAATAATTCCATATTATGTGTGAACATTTCAAAATAAAAAAAGCTGGAAATTGAGGAAAAAAATCAGAAATATATTTTTTATAGTTATAATTGCAATGCTAAGGAAAATTGTTTATTTCTAGAAGAAACTTTTTCACTTATATTCTACAAGAAAGGCTACGGACCTCGTAATTTTGAACGATGGTCAAGTGATGAGGACTGACACCTGAGTTGGCACCGTGAGTCTGTGACCTTGGTCACAATATTTCAGATAATATTGACTTCTGGCTCAATATGCCCTATCATATAATGAATATTTCAAATAAATTTTTGCTTATGAAAAATTTGAAATTTTGATTATTACCTTTTCAAAATTCTTTTAAATAAGCAACGTTCCATAATCCATAGGTATCCATAGGTGAGTATCACTGCTCTAATTTCTATATATTTTAAGGTATCAGAATTCAAACACGGTAAATTTTTTCATCAACATCTCTGTGTACTGTTGCAAGGTAATTTCTATCGATAACTTTTGCGTTTCTATAAAAACATTTTTCTTTTCTGCTTAATATTGATTTTAAATTAGCACTTTTTCTTACCTGTCTAAGTGTTGGATTATTCTTTGATTGATTCATTACATATTTTTATCCCTTGATTTTGTAATACTTTATCCCTTCTTCCAACACTTTTTAATGTTCTCACAAGAGTATCAATGAAAATATTTAAATATTTTTACGACTTAAATTTCATTATATTTATTTCTTTTATAGAAGTTCATAATAGCAATTTAATTGATTTTTATTGGAAACTTGACTTGTGTTCACCACTCTTTTTCTCAATCATAAACATGCTCGTGCCGTAATAAGATTGGAAACCTGTTACTAAAACTGAATGTTGCCACTCAAGCTAATTTATTAAGTTAAAGTTTTTAAATTAAATTGTTTGCATCCTTGTAACTAGATACAACTAAGGGATATATTCCGAAAATCTGCAATATCTTATTATATTTTGAATGCTAAAAATTGCAGAATAATTTTCGAGGCAATGAAAATGTCAATGCTATGATTGAATTTGTGATTCATATTGTGTACTTTTAAAGATTTTTTTCTTAATAAAAATCCCAAAATGGGTAGAAATATTATGAAACAGTGTGTAAAGGCTTACTTTAAAATATTTAAGAATTATTTTTTGCGAAATAAAGGATTTTAATGTTAAAATTATATTTAAAAATAACAATTAAAGATACGGAATAAAAAAATAATAATTTTGTAATTTAAATTAAAATGATTCATACTTTTCTAAATAATAGCAAAAAAAATACTAACGAAAGATAAATTGACTTAATATAAGGTAAAATATAGCATAGTTTTCTAAAATATTTAAGCGAATATATTGACTGAGTTTATTAACACATAAATTCTTTTAAGAATTATGAGTTTAACTACAAAAGTGCTTTTGTCAATAAAACAGTAGTTGATAATCTTAAAAAAAGGCAGAGCCTTATTTTTACTCTCTTGTTTTACTTTACTTCTTATGGTTTTCTTCTAAAGGTACGTAACTATTACTGTGTTAGCTAAAAGAACACAAGAACAAAGAACATAAAGGTGATAATAGTTACATGAAATAAATGTCTTACATTTATTACTCTGGAACTTCTCAAGGCAATTTATTTTTCTTATCATTTATATAAATCTTCGCTACTGTTTCTATATAACAGTTTTTGTTTGCTATCAAACTATATAAAAAATCACTCTCTATGCCAGCAAGTACTTAAAGTGGAATCATCCCCGAAATTTATACATGAACATTTATACATACATTTGTTATTCATTTACCACAATTACGCTAATTTAATTTACCTTAAAAACACAACCAATTTCACCGCAATAAAATTGCAATAAGAACAAACATAAAACTAACTTTACAATGTATCGTTTTTTTGATACTTAAATATAAGTGCTACATTTACATAATAAACTTAGACAATAATTTTCTATTAAGCAATTCCCTTCATAAAAAATGCTTAGAAGAGTTCCCATAATTTTACCTCAAAAAGATTCATAATTAAATATTTTGGTTAGAGCTCTTCCATGGAAAGTAACTGAATTTCCTGTATAATGTAAGGTAATTTGTATCAGATGAATAATTCATCAAAAGAGATAATAGGGCAAAGCTCATTATGTATATAGTAATACCATATTCCTCATTTAAATTTTTGAGAAACTTTGGGGTTAATGTTGGGAAAGTAACTCTGTGAACACAACCGAGTTGAATATTTACGAAGTAAATATTCGATTAGAATGAAATACCTTTACGTAAATTTCCAGAAGGTATTATATTACAATACTTTACAATATTAATATTGTGCATCGAATATTTAAACTTCATTAATAATAAAAAACAATGCAAATCAATTGAAGCTTCCCAATTTTTAAAATGATAAATTTTAAATGAAAATAGAGTAATGCCAAGTTCCAATATTTGTACTTACTTTTGATGCAATGAGCTACATTGTTCATTTCTCTTTCGAATTTTTCTACTAATTGCTATCTTCGTAACTTGATCTATTTTATTACAAATTTCTGAAACAACACATTGGATTCAATGAAAGACTGACTATCCCTTTAATGACCATTCTCAAAGCTGTGTGACGAGAACTTGGACAATCACGTTAAGTTTTAAATTATCATCACTTTAACTTCTGTAAGATTACCAATGGAATCCTTTGCTCTCTAAAGGGATAAAAAGTTTGAATTAGACCCATTCTAGATTTTTCCGGTCAATTTTATTGCTTTGCTCTTTAATCATGTGTTATTTTCTCCAACTTTGACACTGGCACATCATATATTAGAATGAGTATTCTATCATTTTGTGCAATTTTCTTCAACTTCAATAATATTTTGTATCTTAAGTCAAATGATCAAAAACCATATATTAACCCAATTATATCTTAATTAAAATTTGGTTTGGGGTTATAACTGGAAGTTTTCCTATTTTATATTAATTATTTAAATTTACTATCATACGTATAACGTTCAAACCCAATTTAAATTTTAATGTAATTTTAAGATAACATTGGGCTAATATATGGTTTTTGATCAAATATATATCGTGTATATATTTCTTCTTTGGCATTGTAGGTTTTACAACTTTTTCACTTGGTTTCTTATTTTATTTTATTATACTATATATATATATATATACACTGCTGTGGCCACAGTAAATGCAACACCAAGAAAGACAAGGGAAAGAACGACAAAATTTATTTTGTAGATAACATGTTGACCAAGTATCAAATGATTAAATTTATAGACTTCTGTGAAGTGTGGTTCCTGCTAGAATCAGTAGCCAGAGTAGCCGCCATTGTTGGAGATCGCCGCTGCCCCACGCCTTGGCATTGATTTAAAGAGACTTTGGATGTGTTCTTGGGGTACAGCAGACCAAGAAGCTTCCCCACGTTACCAAAGTTGATCTGGTGAGGCAGCTGGGGGTGTAATCTGGGTCAATCGTTGAGCAACCATGGAACCCATGTTTTCTACCGGTGAAAGATCCAAAGAGCGAGGCGGACAGGGAAGCAATTCAATCTGGTGATTGACGAAGAACCTTTGGTCAATGCGTGCCACGTGTGGTCGTGCATTATCCTGTTAAAATATGGCTGTGGCCAAGCCCTGAAGGTAAGAAAGGACAACTGGCTCCAACACCTCGGAGATGTAGGGCTGACTGCTTAAAGTACCGGCAATGCGTACTAGAGGAGTGCGTGAGTGATATCCAATACCACCCCATACCATAATACCCGGTAAAAGACCAGTGTGGCGGTGCATAACGCAGCTGTTCAGCATCCTCTCTCCACAGTGTCTCCAGACTCGAATCCGACCATCGTGGTGTTGCAGACAGATGCGTGACTCGTCAGTAAAGACAACTTCATTCCATTCTGCTGCCCACATCCTTCTTTCATCGCACCATTGGCGGCGGAAACGGCTGTGGTTCTGCGTGAAGGGAAGACCAAGCAATGGACGTCTTGCGGACAGACCACTCTGCTGTAAACGGCGTCGAATGGTACGCGCAGACACTGAATGATGCGTTACAGACTCAATGTGTTGTGCTATGGTTCGTGATGTGACTGAGCGATCCGTCACTGCCATGCGCACAATTTGCCTGTCCTCACGTGAAGTGGTGCACTGAGGTGGATGCGATCGACCACGTTGGTCCGTCGTAACTTCCTGCTGCCAACGGTCACATATCCGCATTACAGTTGTTTGGTTTCCTCCATCACGTCTACCGATTCCCCTGAAAGATAATCCACAATTTCGGTAGGGCACTGTCCTTCCTCTGTCGAAATCGGATACTTGATCAAAAGCTGATCACTGTTTCCTACGAGACATAACTGATCGTTTTTTGAAAAAAATCACAAGAAAAACACAATTGCCGAACTTGAAATTCTCGAAATCTCCAAGCCTTAAATAGCGCTTTGAGGTGACGCCACAGGTGCGTGTGATGTGTGTCTGCGCTGAAATTCTAATCATTTGCATACCTCACCTCCGCTAATACATGTTGTAAATTTCATGTTATTTGCATGCTTCCTTCAGGGTGTTGCATTTACGGTGGCCAGCAGTGTATATACATATTACTGAATGGCTTACATGGAGTGGAAAGGCTTTCTTTTTCTTATATATATTTTTATAATTACTGATTTATATTTTTTATTACTTAATTTATCTATACATAGCTACTTTTGAAACGAAAATTTAGTTTCGCTAATATATCTTTAAATATATCATCTGCAGACTGCATATCAAATAATTTACCAATAATTTAATTTAGTGTGTATCGATTTCGGTATTCAGCTTTGGGAATTTGTGCAATTCTGTTCAAAACCCTCGCATCACTCGAGTTTTGAAATGTGTTTACTTTTAAATACAATCTGAGTTCTGAATATCTTAACATGGCCAAAAAATTTTGCGAAATATATCGTATTAATAAACAATTGTACTAGGAAAAGGCTATAAATGCAAATATACTGCTAAAAATTTGTCAAGCATACTAAAACACCACTGATTTAGAAAATATAAAATGCAAAAAAATAGAAATAAATTTTAGAATTTTATATAAATTTATGAAATAGAATTTTAGAAAATTATAAAGTACAAAACAGAAACATCAATACGATCTTGTTGTGTGATAAATAGAAAAGAATCATTATTGAGGCGCAATTTAATACCTCGCTTAGGTAACAAAATTTATATTTTAAAAAGTCTGCATTTCTACGCATAGATATTTTATAAAGTAAAAGAAATATGTCATATTTTGTATTTTATACAAAATCAGTTTTAAAACCGACTCTCTTGATGGTAGCAAACACGAGGACTAAAATACAAATTTTTAAAAAATTTAACTAATACAATGCAATCACTTAATTGACCGCATTATGATTTACTACAGTTTTTTTTAATGCAATATTTTTTGAATCACTACATTGAAAACTAAGGGATATACATAAACAAAATACTCAACTTTGGGAAATTTAATTAGTTAGAGCTAATTAATTAATTAAAGCTATTCAACTGTAAAATTAATTTCACCCACTGTCCACTTAAAATAAATAGTCAAATCGTTTTCTAAGGCCTTCATTAACATACCAAAAAAGTAAGAGTCTTACCTTTTGACATTAACTATTTTTTTTAACAAAAATGACAATCTTCGCTATCCGCTGAAAAGGTCATCAGCTGAAAACGCAATTTCTGCTTAAAACTATTCGCCTTCACCGCTAAAGTACTCATCATAAAACCCGTCCTGCCATATATCTTGAAAGAGTGAATTCCAAAGAATATTCCTGCCAAGTATCGTTAGAGTATTCGTAAAAACGGTTATTCTATGTAATTTTAAAGTGAGTGGTACTTATAAGTACTGTCGGTCGATAAAGGGTTAACAGAAGCAAAACAGTTCTATACCGGGATTTTTTAAAACCTCAATTCTTAATACTGTACGCCTTTTTCCTCCAAATTAGATACATTCTATTGCATAATTGTTTGTATTTTGAGTAGAGCATTCATTAATTGCGTTTTTATAATTCAGATAACTTTTTTATAACTCACAGTACAAAGCAATTATTATGTCATAGAAAAAAATCTTATTTACCAGCAATTCAATGCTGATAATTCAGTAATCTTATCTGTAACACTTTATACACCGTTTGCTCCCCCAACGAATCTGCATTTAAATACATATAAATATTTTTACTGCTTTAAAAAGTTCCTTCATCCTTCCAAGAGATTATGAAACATGAATTAATGCCCAAAGCCAGAGTGATGGGCCATTATCCCGATGTCAAATGCATCATCCATATGGATTAGCTCTGCTCGCCTCAATAATTCACCCAATCCCACCCTCATCTAGAGATTGTCCCCCTTTAGCCAGATTTGAGGAAACAGGGGAATCCCTAGAGGTATTTCCCATATTCAACCATTTAGTTTTTATAGCCCACGGATTTGTGTAAGGGGAATTCCGTTTTCGATAAGTAGCTTTCTGTACCGTGACTTCGCAAAGGATGTATCGATGAATACAAACATTTAAAAAAAGTTTATTTTTGAAAGAAATAAGAGGTTTTAAAACCGAGTTTTAATTTATTACCAATTGGTAGTTTTGTATGATTTGGTGCTGTGTAAGGCAATGATATATCTACAATTATTGAATTCAAATTGTTACACTTGATTGTGTCACACAATCTTATCTATAAACTATTGAATTAATAAAGAAATACAATAACAAATAAATGAATAAAACCCATTAAGATCCAAATATTTACTTATCCAGAATTTGACGGCACGAATTGAATCTATAAATATTTTGTTTTCCATAGCGTGTAAAATTACAATATTATAAATAAACAGAACATAAATAAATTTTTCCAAACAATATTTTTTGAAATTCCAACATAAAAAAACAAACAATATATTGCATTTTTAAAAACATCATAGTTTGATATATCATTAAAAAAATTCCTCTGAAATAACTTACACCTTAAAAAATTGAAGTGGATGAACTAATTTCTGAATGAAAAATAATTAAGTAAAATTAGGTTCTTTTGTAAATCACATTACTGCCTGAATATATTTAATATGCTATAGGGGAATTCGAGTTTTATGTCAAAAACTATGAATCTTTATGCAGAAGGATAATATATAACGATAGGTAGGTTTTTAAAAGATGTTTAAATAAATATTAGACAATTTGAAACAAATTTTTAGAATTAATGCTGTACTTTATGTTGCTATGACATTTTGAGAATGAATTTTTTATGAAAATTGAAATTAGCAGTTGGATTTAGAGTAATGTATCAAAGAGCGAAAAAATTCTCTTTCATCTTTGCGAAAAAGGTAAATACAAAGAAAGCGGATACAAAAGAAATTTTGATGCTGCGAGTTTACATCATTTTACAGTCACATGACCATTTCAAGCTATTTTTTGTGAATATTTTAATAGTAATTATTCGGTATTTCTGTTATGTTTATTTCTATTTCGAAACACTTTCTTAAGCCATCTGTCATAGGAATAGTTACCATTTATCCTCCTATTTAATCATGTATATAAATGTACTATAAAATTGTTATTTAAAGGACACTTTTCATTAAAATATGAACTATTTTCTTTTTAGCATTGATGTTATAAAAGGATTTTCTGAGTGATTAAAAAAATGAACCAGAATCTCTACTGACTTGTTATGCCACTGTATGTTAATGCTTATGTCTCAAAGAAGAAATATTATTCAAAAATAATTTAATCGATGCAATCTAAGGGAATATTGTACTTACAAATGTCTTAGGGAAAATGGAAAATGTATTCTAATGTAAATTCTTGCACCAGGATTAAGATTTTTTTAGTTCCGAATTCAAATTTTATTTGCGCCCAACGGTAAGACAAAAAAGGAAATATTTGGGGAAGCCGAATCAATATGCTATTAAGAAAAGAAACAATCGATAAAATCCATAGTGTAGAGAATTTAATATTCTCATAATATTTGAAACAGTTTCAATGTCAGTTTTGTACTCCTATTTTTATTAAAAAGGTATTCAAAAATGTGTTGTTTTATCACATTTAGTTCATGAGTATTTTAAACTCTACCTTTTTATTCATGGCATGTAATACAATATTCTGCGTTTTAGCCATATAATAGAATAGCTTTGCAGCAAAAATAATTTTAAGTAATGCATTATTTTATTGTCATAATATGCCAAGGAAGTATTTAAGTTGAGTGTAACGGATAAACAGCGAATGAAAATAATCAAGCATAATAATAAAAAAATTTCCTATAGTCTTATGTGTATTTAGCAAAAAAAAACAGTTAATAAGTTTTAAATTTTGTAATACCACAATTCTCACACACACACACACAATTTTAACTATTATCCACACTAGAAATCTTATAAAATTACAAGAAGCAAAAATACAGTAAGTAATAAATTAATACAAAATTAATATCAATTGAGTATACTCGATACATCACAGCATCGTAAAATGTGTGTCTCTGATGTTTTACTAAACGTAACCTTGAATGTAAATCTTTATATTCTACCAATAAATGTATTAATAATGTACAAAAATGGATTCTACTATATAAAGTATTTTACCAATGTCTTTCGAATGTTTATATTTATATGAAAACACAAAACTATATTTTAAGAATTAGCCTAGTAGTATGATCCTACAATACAATCACACAAAGCCAATATTCCCCATTAAATGAAAACATATCCCCTAGAACCTTTAAATAAGCCTTTAGATTCGAAACCTAAGTCTTCTTGGCATTTAGATTGAAATTTTGACTGTAGCTGAGCATTCAAGTCGATTAAATGCGAACCCCTAATGCTTAATAATAGGTGAGAAATCTACAATAGCATATAAGTGCTCTAAATTGATATATCATTGACTTTTCAACAACTGGAATGCACTGAATGATTAACTCTTGGCATCATTTATTACCGAAAGACCTGCAGGAACGTGATAAGAATTATCCTTGTTAATCGAGTAGGAAGACTGAGAGCTCTGATTACTGCAAATAGACGCCACACATTTGATATCATTTATATAAATATTTTGCTACTAAAAAGGTTATAGAGACATCTAATCGTTATATAAAATATATTCAATTATTTTAGAGTGAAATATACTTCTTTTCTTTTCGAGAAATTACCCTATTTTTCTTTCAAAATTTCGTTTCATTTTTGATTCTTACTTTATAATTTTTATAGTATTTTTCTAATATAAAAATTCCGTTTAAACAGTAATCTAAAAAAATAGATATTTCATTACATATTCTGGTTGAAATAAGATTTTTTATGTTATTAATATTTATTATAGAATAGTAAACTATATTATTTCACATTTACCGTTCAAAATATAACACTAATTCATGTAATTTATTTAAATTCTGTGTTTCCTATAATTTTATTCATGAACTCTATGTGCATAATATATATATATATATATATATATATATATATATATATATATATATATATATATATATAAAACACATTTTGCTCCAAAAAAGGCAAATTCGTTACTGAAAATCATTGTGGAGATATTGATTTCGAGTAGTCTGGATTTCAATTGTGGATTTATTTAAGATTATTCATGAAGCATTATACAAATAAACCTTTTTTTTTAATAAGAAATCCCACGCAGCACGTATATATTACTCTTAAAGTTTACTAATCAGTAATCTTCTAGTAAATCTTCAGATTAACTAGGTAAGCAGCACATTAATTAGGGTGATCTGTTAAAGTGCGGTGAATATCATTTCATTTTTCAAATTACCTGCGAATTACCTAGATCAGGGCTTCCCAACCTTTTTATCGCCGCGGATCCGTCAACGTTTTATAATTTTAACGTGGCCTACTGAGGGTTGGACGTTGAATGCTTACATTTTAGATTGTTTTACTTCGTAATTTTAATTTAAATGTATTCAAATATGTATTTACACAAGAAAATACAGTTACACAAAAAAAATGAATATAAAGTGATTTAATATGGAATATGAAGTGATATCCATGGAAAATCATACAAACTCTAGAGAAATACACCACAGAAAATAGATTTTAAAATAATTTAAAGTTCCTTGTGTGGGCCAGGTACTATTTGATCCACTTACCGGTATCGGTCCACGACTTGGGGTTTGGAGACCACTGACCTAGATAATAAGTATTACCTACTAGACACTCTTTAAAGTGAAAATAAGATCTTTGGTGGAACAACAGCAACGTTTCTGTACTCATAAACTAAATGTTGTTTATGGATTCATTGGTATCTTAAGAATAAAGTTAATACGATTGAACAATCGACGTATTAGTTGATAGAATCAATCATCAATCAATTGAAAAAAATGTAAAACAAAGAACCAAATGGTTCAACATATTATAGTTAAGGAAATGAATTTACAAAACATATGTAGGAATGGATGTGCACGTCATCATATCCTTCCTATATTCCCTTAATGACGTAAGGCCAAGAGAGCGCCACCTAGCGGAGAAGGTGGTTCGAGGATAAAGAGAAGACAGACAGACGAATAGGACGATTGCGCGGGAAGACAGACAGAGAGACGACGCAGACGGGACGAGACGAAGGCGCAGCGACGAGACGCCTGGTGGAATCCAACCACCCGATAACTTTTTACTAACTTTTAGCCCTCCCTTGTAGATAATTCCCCTAAATAAATGCATACTTAATTCAATCTGGTCGTTGTCACTCTCTATACATATAATAATATTATGCTTACTTATTAGTGCAATTTAAAAATTGGTGACACTTTGAATTGCATAACAAATGTTTTTGCAATAAGGACACTACTTATTTGTAGTACACATTTAGATTTAACGTCACATTGTCACTCTATTTCTAAATGTTTAGTATTAATTATTCTGGGATGAGTCAACGTTTTCAATCAAAATTCTGAACAGAAAGGAAGTGGTGAAACAAACTTTCGAACTTCAAAGATACGGGAGCTGCTAGAGGGAAGATTACCTAGTTAAAAGGCGAAAAACTCTCGATTCCGCGCTTTAACGAAGCCAATCAGTTAATATGCACATTAGATAGGTTATCTGCAAACTAATTACTTTTGCGCTTCAATGGTAACTTGTACTTCTACCGGAAGTGTTTGGAACATTGCTTAAAATTTTGATTCCCGAGTTTTCAATTGCTGATTGGTTAGATTCGCAGACTGATGGAATATTGCATCACCTCACCATGAGTTGTGTCAATATGGTACTTTTCAAGGAGATGCAGTTGTGGTTAATATTATATTTCTTGTTTATCCTGTAAAAGAAAATAATTAAGAATTACACGATGTCTTGGAATGTTTGAGACTATCTATAACTAAAGGAAATCTCTCGCAAGAAAATTTAAATTGATAATTGTGACACACACACTAGGTACTAAAAATAATAACGTTGAATAAATTATTAAAAATAATCAAAACAAATCCGCTAAATAATCATGAATATAATCACAAAAATACCTTCAATTTTCAAGACACAAGCCGGCATATTATTTAGACATTTTCCTGCTATACACATATTTTTTTTACACTGGGCACTTTTTATCAAGACAATAATTTATAGACAACAATTTTAAATATTCAAGATAACAATCGAACAAATTTTAGTTAATTTTGAAAGTACTCCACAGAAAAACAAAAGATAAATTCAAAGTTAGATTTGCTATTTTGAATTATTGACAAACGAATTTTAATATTAATAAAGATGGGATTGCGATAGCCGATGGTCAATTTCGCGAGCTCTTGGTTGACATTCCTTCTGTCGAGTCGTGTGTTGGAGCTCAGGTGCCAATAGAGATCCAACAACCAGAGGTACGATGTAGTTGAATTTATCGATACACTATTTTAACGTAGGCCGGGGGTGTAGTTTTGAAAAATTTCACCCGACCGGAAGGCCGGGGTTCATCCCGATGCCCCCCAAATCCCTCCGAGTACACACGGAGTACGTGCTCGTTAAATCATTGGGTCCGAAAGTCTTGGGGAGGGGCATGAAACCACGAGTGCAGGGGGGGGATAATTTTTCTCCCCGCCAGTTCCACGCCTAAATTGTGGGGGGGAAAAAAAGTGGTGTCGCCGCCATCGTTAAGAAGTCCAACCTGTTCACGGCCTGGCAACATTCCCCCGCCTTCGGGAATTTTACAGAGCAAACGTAATGTCACCTTGTTGATGCCTCGGGAAGGCCAACGACAAAATTAGCCCCAGCCAGATGAATTTCGGGGGCCCCCATCTGACTATGTCAGAGAAGTAGCATTAGAAACAACAACGTCGGTGTGATGTTGAAGTTTGTATAGAAGAGTTACAGCTCATATATCTTCCTCTTCACTTGACTGAGAATCAAATGTACAAGGGTTTTGTCACCAAAAGTCTTGTAGAGCTTTAGAGTGTGACGTTAATAGAGAATCAATCAATCAATTCACTGAAAATGGGAGGAACATCTAGAAAAAGCAAGATAAAATTTGAGTTAAAATTACCCCATTTTCTAATGGCACGCATTTCTAGATAATAAGGTAATAAATATTTCCTGCCTTTGTAGAACTAAAGAAAATGTTTTTTTTTATCGATATTAAATAATAAAATAAATAACATAAGCATAAATATATATGTATTCCCAACAATCTGCTTCCTTCTAGAATAAGAATTCTTCTTTCTTAAAATTTTATTGTAGATAACCTTTTATTCTAGAAAATATGCACAGCAAATATTTTTCGTTCTCTTATGTATTATTTTTTCCGAGTGCATGCAATTTGAAGGATGCATCTAAGATCAATTTCAAGACTCCTTTAAATGCTTTTCCACTTTACGAAGGGGAGTATTTTATCGGGATTACAGAGTCACTACTTCGGGAAATAAATTTGTTCCCCGATTTCGTTTTACATATTTTTCTTAAATTTAAAGGGAAAGTTCGTAAAAGTTATTTAAAAATTTTCCCCGTTATCTTTTTGGTAAAAAAAAAAAATAATAATTTCACACATACCAGTCATTTCAAATAGCCTTCAAAAAAAAAAGACGGGAAAATTTTAAAAGGTGATATTCTTTCATTTTAAAAATATTTAAAATAGGGCACTTTAAAGTCTTACTAGCGGATGCTTATTTTTATCCTAGCAGAAATATTAGTTTATTTACGGAAATAATTTTTATAATAAATCTATTATTAAGATGACTGAGTACGTTTGATATATATATATATATATTGATGTTTAGTGTCATTTGAAAAAAAACATACATATAAAATTGTTTTAAGAATATTATTGCAAAAAAATTATTTAAATGCAATTTTTTTGAAAAAATGCAGTAACAGTTATATATTTTTAAAACAGTCTCCTTTTATGAAAAATGCTTCTATAATAGTAATACTTTGCCTATACATAGCTCGATACCGGGGTTAAACTAAAATTTTAAAAATATTTAATTTAGAAGTGAATTTATCAATATTTTTTTACATAAGAGTTGAGAAGTTTTAATAAAATACCCGTTATTATATCAATTAATGGCAATTCTGATAAGAATGTGATAATCGTAAGTGGATGATGTTTTAAAAATGTCATTTTTACTTCGTTTTTTGTCAAAAAATTGCATTTAAATATTTTTTCCTTGTAATAATGTTGTTAAAACAGTTTTATATGTATATTCTAATTCAACTGATACTAAATATAGAAAAATTATTCATTTATACGTTTTATTGAAAATCACGCATCCAAAGATAGGGTTATTTTTATTTCTTTATTTTTTACTCAAGGGCAATAAAGTCAATGTTTTTTAATTTAATTTAAATTAATCTCTAATATTCTTTTTGAATGATATAAGACATGTTGGCTCCCACACAATGAAGAGCAATGTGTTAGCATGTTTTTCTTTTTTCATTTACTCCAGATGACCAGGCATTTCCCTTCACACAGGAAAGCAATTCCGATTGATCAGAAGACCTATGTCGACCATTCCAACAACTTGCCCAAAGCTGTAAAGATCGGGATCATTATGCTGAGCGCTGGAGGGTGTTCTGCAAATAGCTGGCAACAGCAGACCACAACGATGAATCCGAGATATTGAATTGTATTCTTCTCTCTGTGAAACAGTGTGTACTATTTTACCAACACCCCCTTCCTCTGCTGATCGCATTATACATCAGGCCGCAAGTATTTTGTCCAAGCATTTTCTTTCCATTTGGGTATTGCCTGCTGGTGTTTTAGATTCTTTGTTTCAAGAAGGCTTCGTGCCGTCGCTTTTTTTATATTGCTGGAGTTTTTCCTTCTCTCTTTTTATTTGCTTTTTATCTATTGTTACTCAGTTTGTGTAATCTGGAGAGTATATTTTTAGAACTTTTTACTTTCAGTGTAAACGCAAATCTATTTATTTATTTATTTTTTGTCGGAATCGTAAAATTCTCTCGAAACTTTTACATTTTAATTTGGTAAAAGCAAACACTTGTTTAAGGTATCCGACTACGTTCGGGGAACCATGATTTTAAAAAAAGCGCATAAATGTATAATTTTCGTGATGTTTAGTGTCACTTAGATAAGAATACATGTATAAAATTGTTCTAAGGACATTATGACAAAAAAAATTCTTTAAATACAATTTTTTGGCAAAAAATTAACTTAGAATAACCTTTTTGCCAAATGTTCTCCTTTTGTAAATGAGGCTTCTATTGTATTAATATTTTGCCTGTATATAGCTCAGACCTCTGTACAGAGGCTCAACTAGAATTTTTGAAATGCATAACTCGGAAGTCGGTTTATCCATGTCTTACGAAAACGGAGGGGAGAAATTTTAAGTGATAATAATGTGAATTTTGCAAAACTCATAATTGAGTCTCTGTACAGAGGTCTGAGCTATATACAGGCAAAATATTAATACAATAGAAGCATTTTTTACAAATGGAGAACATTTGGGAAAATGGTTATTCCAAGTTAATTTTTTGTTAAAATATTGTATTTAAATAATTTTTTATTGTAATACTATTTTTAACCCAATTTTATATACATTGTCTAATCTAAGTGATGCTAAATATCATAAATATTATCCATTTACACGCTTTTGCAAAATCATGGTTCCGAACGTAGTCGGATACCTTAAATATCAGATAAATCCAAAGTTTGTCGATTATTCTAGGTCATATGCTACTTTGTATAAGCCATTTTAGGCTTGTGTCGGTTGCAAGATCTATGAAGTTTCGGCTTGACATTATTGAAGAATTGGTTAAAATAACTTATTTTTTCTTAGGAATGTACATTGTCTTAGAAACATGCCTTATTAGACTTCATTTTGCAACCACAAGATCTCTTTTGGAATTACATTTTTTCTGAAGTTATTAAATCGCAAGGTTTGTTTTCCAGTCTATATGTGTAAAGGACAAAAACGAGTCATTCATTCATTCATTTACTCTTTTATTCCGAGGTCTCCGGAACAATTAGATGGACACACTTGAAAATTGGCAGACATTGTGACGTTTAGGAAATTTTATGGGTAGCGTGAGAGTTGAGAAATTAAATAATTGATTAATTACTCAAAGTAATTAATTACAATATTTACATTTAGATACAAGTTATTCAAACTATTGAGACCATTTCCATTCTACAAAATATGTTATTTTTGAAGGGGAAGGCAACACAACTTTTTTATCGAGTGTTTCAAAATGGACTGTTTCTCCACTGTCTTGGGGTGGAGGTGGTCTCCTCTTACATCTCGAATTACATTCGGGCTCGCAGGTGTGGAATCCAGCCATTGGGTTTCTCACGGCCGTCGGTTGTCGGCATGATGTCAGATGAAAAGACTCAGCGATATTTTAGGGGTGCATGTGGGAATGATCTGCCTAATGCTATCTGCATAAGCAAGATGTCCTTGCAGCTGAGTAGTGGGAGAACGTTACAACATGTTCCTTCGGTTGAGTGTAGATCCGCAATAAAGGTATGCAAAAACCGATTCCCAAAAGGGTTGCGAGGTAGTTATAGGCAAAATTCCTGTTATTGGATTGGCAAGGCCGTATCACTCGTACATTTTCCATGCAACTTTTTCGTCCAATTTTTCGTCCTATCTGAGGGGGAAAGGTTCTTGTCACGAGTTCGAGCCCAGTACCACTGAAGACCCGCCGTGTAGGGCAGCGATGCACGTTAAATCTGTCGAGAGCTGAAACGTCCTCCGTTGGTGTGGTGTGGTAGTTAGGAGAGGGGGGTGCCAGCTCAGGTGTCGTCCACGTCACTTGACCATGGTTCAAAATTACGTGGTCCATCTCCAAAAGCCCTCGTGTAGCTGAACAGTGCGACGATAATATTCAATCAATCGAGGGGGAAGGGTTGCCGTAAAGAAAACGATATACTCTGACGTCTGCCTCGCTCCATCTACACACAGAAAAATTATTCGCCGATTTTTCTGCTTCGGAAAACGATCATCCAAAATTATTTCTTTTATATTGCTTGCGCTTTTGTTGATGGGCGTAAACAGAAACTGAGCACCATCCTGTTTAAAATATTATACGCCGTTAAAATATTATACACCATTAAAATATTATACGGCATATCTGAACCGCCATCTTGTTTATGACGTGGGGCACCGAAGAACCCCATTGGCTAGAATTTCAAGCAACTTTTATTTGGAACAATTTTTTGAGCTCACTAGCAAAAAGTTGTTCGAAAGCCGTTGCTATAGCAACTGAGTAAAAATTGCACGAATTGGACGAAAAATTGCTTGAAACGTGTACGTGTGATAAGGCCTTTAGACCTACAGACTACACATTTTGCAAGCACGTTTCTTTTTTGTTTTATTTTTGAGTAGATATGCGTTAAGTTTTGAGGAAATTGACACCCAAAGAAGGTTATGGATGATAAAAATCGGTTTCGAACTCTCTGCAGATTTTTCGAACTCTGCTTTCGAATTAGCTCTACAGACTAGAGATTTGGCTAATCACGTTTCTTTTGTCGAGTAGAGATTGGCTAAAACGAGTTTTGAAGGAATCGATTCCAAGGAAGGAAGGGGAGTTGGTGGTTACGGTAAAATAAAGGATAAACATGCTTCCGTTTTAGAAATTCATGTCCTTTATTAATCAAGAGACAAAGGCTGTAAGAATGTTTTCCAATACAATCGAAAGATTAATACTAGGACTCAAAATAATATATAGTCATAGAACGTACCATGAAATATCCAGTGAAGCTGGCAGGTAACGACTAATTTAATATATATGTGTTTTAAATTATATTCTGCTTTTAATTATTTCACTGCTATACTTAGATAACACGAAATGTATGATAAATGTAAAGACTATTTTAATATCTTAATATTATCATATTTATACCATTATATTCGGAAATTTATGTTAATTACCGAAACTCATTTCAAAGAAGAACTGAAATCTAGATAGGAGATAAGGTTTAGATGAAAGAGATAACAATTTTTAAGGTATTGAGCATCAGATAAGGCGACTTTTGAAATTGATTCCTATACACATTACATGAACAGAATACCACAAGCATTAAAAAGTGCTATGCTTAGTAATTACAATCGAATCTTCCAAATACATACATAAAACAATACTTTTTTGTACAGTATACTATTTTTAAACGTTATTTTTATGTTTACTTTTCTAAAAAGGAAGAAGCGATAAATACTCTCATCCATCAGTTTGTTACTGATCGAAATGTGTGTGTGTGTGGGGAATGGGGCTTATTTCAGAATCTGATACAAATTATTGGTTTTTATGATAAAACGAAGAAATTGGCTTCTGTGATAATTGTATGATGTATGGTTTTTAAACGATTTTTGTATTTAAATATGTAAGCTGAAATTTAAAGTACTAATAAGACAATGTGTATTGAATGATACATTTTTCCTGTTAATTAATTGAACAAATTATCAATTTCAGCAAAGACAGTTCTATAAATATTACAACTAGACATTAAATTTTAAGCTGTAACTGAGAACCACATCTAATGAAATAATTGAAATAAATACGGATATAAAAATTCTTATCATTTTAAGAGCCCTTAATCTTGTGCTATGAATACTTATATTTATTTATCAAAAAAATATTTAGTGAACTTACCAGTTAACAATACCAGTGAGAATTTTCAGAGCACAATTTGGAGAGATTTAAAGGACAAAACGTGTTTTTTGTCTCCTAAAACTGCTCATAAAAATAAATCTAACCATAAATCATTTATGATTGTTTTAAGAAAGCCGAAATCTCAAAAGAAAATCTAACCTCAAGCTTTCACAACGTTATATCTAGTCTTTTGTAACCTCTTACATCCTTTAATGTGTGTTCTGCGTCTCTAGAGGGATTAACCATTGGATCAAATGTAGAGATCTTATTTCTGCTTTCAAGTCGTTAATCTCAATTCTTTCCTTTGTTGTACCAAGCAGCAAATCCCAATCTTATACGCGTCTCTCAAACGTCACTTCGGATAAAGGTTTTTGATTGAAATGGGAACTGATATAGAAAAGTGGTTTGAGAAAAGGAAAGTGAAAAACAAGCACATAATAGTTTCTGTGTCAGCTGAATGCTGAATGATTATTTTATAAATTTAATATTTATCTCAAAATTGATTGAGGTTTAGTGTTTCCTTTCTTTTTTAAAGTCGTTGTTTTTAAATATTTATTTCTTCAGATTTTTTAAATTTTATATTAATTTATCACAAATTTAATCCATATTTTACATGTGAACATTTATTTGGAAATTTACATGTATAGTTGTATATTCCATATACCTTATAATCCCGCGCATAACACGCACTATACTTTCAGACTACATTTTTTAAGTTTTAGGTATATTCGCTGTATATCGTACACCTTGTTTTTTTTTTATGAAGAAACTTAAAATGCACATTACCAATGTCCTTATCATTTGAAATGATCTGTGAGTGGATATATTAGAGCATGTAATGAAATTAACCCTTAACTGGTTTTCCCATACACTGTATGGACTACCGAAAGCTAGCCACAACCAGTTAGCCCGTACGGTGTACGGGAACTGATATTTTCTTCTTTTTATGATTGATTTGCCCATATTTTTAATTCTTGTAGTGGGATCGTTTGTGCTAGTGTTTTTAAGAGAAGCAGTTTGTCCATAGCACTGAAATAGTTCTCATGCAGAATATTTTCTTTTGGGGTGAAGGCGGAAATTTTTGATTGGGCAGGAATTCGGATTAGTGGAATTATTCGGCAAAGAGCAGGGATTGGCAAGGCAATGAGGAATTTGTTGCTTAAAAAGAAAGGAAAATGGAAAAATGAATTAAAAAAAATGCCGATATTATCTCAATCTCCATTGCAAATGTGAGACTTAATATTACGCTATGCTTCAAATTATGTGTAGATATATATATTCACACGCACACAAAATCCTGAACTGTTTGAAAAAAAAAGATATGAACATGAAATTTTTTTTGTATGAGAGAGATTCTTTTACGATATATGAAACATTCTTCATAGCATGCCCAGTGTACTTTTAAAAATCAAACATTTAGGAGATTTTACGTTCAACAATCATAAAATAAGAAAATAGTGTGAAAACTTTAAAATTGAATATTAAAATAAAATTCCTCCATTTTCGCATTCTGTTAAGTATAATATGTGCAACAAAAAAAAAATTGACTCCTTGAGGGGTTAAACCTGGAATAAAAAATATAGCATATCTAACAATCCAGAAGGAATGGAAAATAATTATTTTTTATGGATCGAAAAACGAAATGGTGAAAAAAATTAAACAAAATTTGATGATGTGTACATGAAGATAAAACGGAAGACGAATAGGACGGTCTTTTCATGTTACCCAGTAATGAAAGTTCACACAGTATGTCATTTTTTCAATGTGAAAGGATTTAGATATTCATAGAATTCTATTTTTTATGCTCATCTTATCTTATTTTTAACCTTATCATTTTTATATCCGGTGTATAAAGCTCACCATAAATTTGGATCTTATTTTTTGTGTTTAAAGTCCACATAATTTGCCAGATTATGCGGCACATATTTTTACTATTATGATATTTTTGCTTGGGGGGTTCTTCTACTTTCTAGTATAACGTTTACTGTGAGTTCCCTTTTTAGTATTGTTCTATTACAAAATTTTCTTAAAAACTAGAATTAAGATAATAATAATGTAGTAAAACTGTGTAAGATACTAATTACAATTTATTTATAAAAATAATGAAACAAATTTTAAAGTGCCTGAAACATGCATACAAATAATAATTCATACCATTTAGTAAGTAAATATTAGTTATTGTGTTGAGAAAATAAAATTTATATTTTTGGTGGTGATTAAGAATGTGTTTGTGTACGAAAAAATGTAACGCACTTTTTTTTTATCTAATAAAAGTGAATACAGAAAAATTTCCATTCTCTGTCTATATGAATAAAAATCTGTAATTATATTTAGATTTAATTTAATGCAATAATGCTTAATTTCAGTTTTAATGTAATATTATTGATATAATTATTTTATTTTTCATAAAAAATAAAATAGATATTATATTTAGGTTAGATCCAAGGTTAGGTTTTATATTTAGTTATTTATTTTTTTCAAGACCTTTTTTAAAACCAATTTTTTCTTATTATTTTTAAAAAAAAATTGCTGGTATATAATTGATCTACTGTTTTTTTTATAAATTTTATAAAACCGGGGTTTTTTCAATTCATTTATTTTTTGGATCCCACTCATTTGCGCAACCGTGTTTTAAAAGCTATAAATGGATAAAATTTTTTGATGGTTCTTGTTTGAAAATGTAAAAATTGTTTTAAGAATAGTATTACAATAAAAATTATTTAATCAATATTTTGACAAAAAAAGGAAATAGAGAATGACCCATTTTAAAAAAAATTTTCCTTTTTCGAAAAAAAGCTTCTATTATAAAATTTTTTTGCCTGGATAAGCTCAAATTTTGTACAGGGCTCAACTAAATTTCTGAAAATATAACTTTAAAATGGGTTTATCCCTTTTTTCGGAAAAGAGGGAGAAATTTTAAAAAAAAAGCCATAATTATTTTAATTGGTTTAACTCTGAAAAAAATTTAATTTTCAAAATAAGGAGCCCCTGTACAGGGTCGACTTTTACAGGCAAAATATTATTATAAAGAAGATTTTTTTACAAAAGAGAACATTTTGAAAAAAGGTTATTCTAATTTAAATTTTTTGCCGAAATATTGTATTTAAATAACTTTTTTTTAAAATATATCCTAAAACAATTTTATATATGTATTCAATCTAAGTGACACTAATACATGAAATTACCCAATTATCCCTTTTAAAATCACTTTTCCGAAGTATTCGGATACCTTAAATAATAAGGCAAAATTTTATTTTGTTATTTTTAGTCTTTCGTGCTTAATTTGAGTAAAAAAAAAATGGTCCCCTCGAAATTTTTAATTTTGCATCTGATGTGAAACTCTTTCTAAATACTCCCTCACCACGTCAACTTGGGAAAATTTTGAGACAGAAAAAATTTAACATGCACCAGCCCTTATACACGGAAGGTCTCCTGTGGTACCACGACTCGAAATCACGTTTCGGCTACCATGAGTTAGGGAGCAACACCATTTGGCTACTCTGACCACATTAAAAATGGAATGACACAGGGAAAGTTAGAAGTGCATTGCATAATTATTCATATCCTTTCGAAAAATCAGTTGAGATTCAAAGTTCTCACTTTTTGGTGTGATATCATCATTCATTTCATTTGAGATTCATTTCAATTGAACCTCGTTATTTGAGACGAAGTTCAGCCCCAATAGTCTTCGTTTTACTTCAGTGTATGAGTTTTTACTAACGTCACAACACTAGGCTGATGGCAACGGATCTCGTAATTCTGAACCACCGTCAAGTGTGAGGTGGATGGCACCTATGTCAACTGACCCCTCTTTCCGAACTTCCATACAATTGTCAACGGAAGGGCAGTGCACCTCCACAATTTAACGTGCTTAGCCCCTCTACATGGAGGGTTTTTCGGTGGTACTAGGTTCGAACTCGTGACATGCCGGCTGCGAGTCCGTGGATATGAACACCAGGCTATTGTGGCCTCCTGTGCTACTTCAGACTGCGACCAAAAACAAAAGATCTCTCTCTATATATAAATGGATGTTTGTGTATATGAACTTCACTCCAACACCGTTCAACCGATCACTATGAAAATTTGCATGCATATGTATTTTTCTGTGCAAAAGGTTTTTGTGCTATCGTCTTTGTTGCAGCTTCCCACAAAGTGGCGCTACAGCATATCAACTTCTGCACCGTTCAATCAATCGCCAAGTTGCCAACAGGGTCACCAAAAGTTATGCCAACTTGGCTCTATTGCACACATTTTAATATGTTTCGATTGAATCGCTATTTAAATGTAAAGAATGGCGTTACTTGCGAATATTACAATTTTAACATAAAATAATTACAACAGAAAGTAATATTAACGTATTATACACATTCAAATATAAATTATTTACACTTTTTTAAACATTCATTACACAAAATTTGTAACAATGTGTTACTTTTGCTGAACAGAGATCAACTTAGGGAAGATGTTTCAAAATCCCCCCTTTTTTATCACCCATTAGACTTTCAGACTTAAAATTTTTAAAAAATAGGGTTCTTTGTTCGGGCTGGGATGAAAAAAGCATTTTTTTTTTAAATTTTGCACTACAAAAATTAACTCATTAAAAACTTCTGTATCCATTAATCTGTATTGTTTAATTTTTTAATTCGCCCGTGCGAAGAACATGTTTACCAGCTAGTAAATCATAAGCATTCATGCTTATCTTAACTTTAAAACAGAAAAGCACAATTTTTACATCATCCATAATTCAAGTATGTCCCAAAATTGATATAAGTATAGGAATGTGGTATATACATAATAAGAAATAACAAGAAAAGCTTTCAAGTGAATACTAGATTTTGTAATTTATTTCATTTGTTCATTACGTCTTAATTTCTCTGCAGTGATAGAATCATTTTGGTCCCCTTTAAGCAAACTGAGTGTTAAATGAAGCATCAGAGACAAAAGGGTGAAGCTGAAGGGGAAAAGGAAAACCAGCTGACCATCTTGCTTTTATTCTTCTTGCTCTGCAAACGATACCATTAGTGTAGCGGGCAAAATGGCAGCAACTTCCCTCACCCTGTATGGTTAGCTGGCAGCAGCAGTATGAGTCGTTATTTTCACTGCTTTTATCAGGGAAATGGTATTTATTTTCTACCTTTTCCGTTCCTTATTTCTTATTATTAGATCTTTGTTCTCTGGGTTTGTCACTATGGTTTCCCAAGAGAAATTTTATGTAGCTTCTTCCTTCCTCTAGGGTAAAAAAAAATGGTGCATGTCTGGGTCTGACATTCGAACGTAATCAGTTTCTAAACTAAGTAATCTGGTCAGACTAACTCATCTTCTATAAGGTAAGATAAACAGAACAAAAAAAGTAAATCAATGTGGTGAGTTAGGAAAAAACCTCAGATATATGTTTCCTGAAAGTGTAAGACTTTCAAAAAGTTTTTGTGTTTCTTTTTGGGTTTTAAAGAAGCAAAAAGTGTTTTAGTTTATCTTTTAAAAATTTTTTTGTTATGACATTGTTTCAGTTTAATTATGTTTTTGCTGGTAGCAGTTAAGTGGGAGGTATTAATACATCTTTTTTAAAAAGGGGGGCCACAGCCTAGTGGTGGGAAATTGCGGACTCGTGGCTGGTTTTTCATGAGGGGAGCCCCTAAAGCCGCTGAAGACCCGGGGTTGTGAAGGGAGGCCACTCCCTTAAATCTGCGAAGATTAAAAACGTCCTAGGAAGTTGGGGAGAGGGATGCCAGCTAAGGTGTGCCCCGCCACCTTTACCATTTGGGTTCCCAAAATTACGGGAAATTTTGTGGTGCATCTTTGTAGAGCGGCTTTAAAACTCTCTCCCCCGGGTTTAAAATAAGGGGGGGTCTTTTTAAAAAACCTTTTTTATTTTATTTATAAAAACCATATTCTTTCGAAAATTTGTCTTTTCCTAAATTCTCCTTTTAATTTTTTAAAAAATCTGTTAGATTTTTTTAATTACTGGGAAAATTAATTTTTAAAATGAAACCTTTTTTTTGTCATCATAATTTCGAGGGGGGATCAAGTGGGTTTGGGGACACTAAAAATATTGTGAGGGGGGGGAAAGGTTTCACGCTAAATTTTGGGAAGTATATACATTGTCATGGTGGTATGTAAATTCAGGGAGTTGGGAAATAGCTCAGGTACTGTCTTGCTCACTTGATAATGATTTAAAGCTGTTATTGCTGCACGCTCCCATTGGCCAGCTATGCTAGACCAGGTCCATAACTTCGTACACTTTCAAAAAGCCCAACACCAGCAAAGGGGTCGTCTACCAAAAACCTGCTTGGGGGCCCCTAGGCATTCGGGGTATAGGGGGGAGGCCCGGGACAGAAGAACAAAAACGTGCACATTTTAAAACTCTTTTAATCCTTAGGAAAAATTTTTTCCCTGTTTTAAGATGTACCCTTTCCAAAACCTAGAAAAAGTTTGATCCTGTCTTTTTAAAAACCCTGGAAAAAGAGACTACAAAGGGCGAGAACATTGGTACCCCAAAGGTGCCTGGGGGGCAATCCAAGCGATCTTATTCAGGTGGTTTTTTTTAAGGTTGCCGGCTTCTTCCCGGGAACCCGTGATTTTTTAAAAGCACATAAATGGATAATTTTCATGAATTTGGGGTCACCTTTTTAATTTGAATACATGTATACAATTTATTTAAGGACATTTTGACAAAAACAAAATTGGTTTAAAAACAATATTTTTTGGGGAAAAAAATTTAAATTAGAATAATCTTTTTTTAAAATGTTCTCCTTTTTGAAAAAAGCTTCAATTTTAATAATATTTTGCCTGTATATACTCGAAACCTTCTCTTACAGAGGATCAACTAAATTTTTTAAATATATACTAACTTAGGGGGGTTTTTATCCATTTTTTTTCAAAGGGGGAAATTTTTAAAAAAAAACGCCGAAAATTATTTCAATTGGTTGTAACTCTGAAAATAATCTGAATTTTTCAAAAATCATAGTTGAACCTCTTTAAAAAAGATTATTCTAAGTTAATTTTTTGCCAAAATATTGTATTGAAATATTTTTTTTTTTTGAAAAAACGTCCTTAAAACAATTTTATACATGTAGCCCAAATTGTGACAAAAAATATAAACAATTTCCATTTAGGGGTTTTTTTAAATCACGATTCCGAACGTGTTGGATACCTTAAAAAAAAATTAAAGAGGTGAGGGTATGACGGCTTTGGGACCCCCAAAACCCCAACCAGGGCCCAAAAAAGGGTTACAATCTCATTTTCCTCTAAATCTACAAGGGAGGGAATCCACTGCAGATGTATCTAATGCGATATTTAATGTTGTTTTAACTTGCTGAATATTGACGCTCCAACATTATCTCTCACACTTTGCCAATTGGACACAAGTGCTGTATTGCATTTCTACTATCAAACAGTATTCAAATCTCTTTTCCATTTGGAAGAAATTCAAGAGTACTAAAGGTCTCATCAATGGCTAATTGCTCACTGCGAAAAAGTGAGCAACCATCTAAATTCTCTGGTTCTTAATTATGGGTCCGATTTGATGTAAAACCCCCCCAGACCGATAATAATTGTCTCTACTGCCATCCGTTAAACCTAATTTTTTCAATCGGTATATTTCAATTCTCTCTTAACTGTTGCTTTTAAATAGGCAGGAAGGTGTGTTTGTTTATCCACGTGTACTGGCAACTCTGAATGGAAAAACACCGTCAAGATTGTCCACTGGGTCAAGATATTGCGATAGATGATGCGGTTCCACAGCACCAATGGTAAGGTTAAAAGAGACCATTTGGCTGAAGAGACTGTTTCGCCTGAGTCTCTGGTTATTACACCAGTCTTTGAAGTAAGCAGAAGTACGATTTCGAGAATCCAGACTTCTGAGTTTGTTGTAATGTAGTATTTTGTTAGACATGCACGTCTCCTAAAGCGCCACCTTAGGTCCGCCTCGAAAAGTATATATCTGGGACAAGTATTTCTTAGACCAGTGATGATCCGAGCAGCGCTGAACTGGACCTTTTCAAGTTTCTGAAGATTTGTAACGGAGGCGCTACAGTATACTGGAACGCCATACTCCAAGATGGGTCTGATTAGTGAGATGTACTTGTTTCTAAGAGTGCCAGCCTCTGCTCCCCAATCACGTCCAGAGATATATCTCAAGATGTTGAGCCGTTTTCTTGCCTTTGGTGCAATATGATCAATATGTTTGTTTCCAAGTATTTCAGGGTCCAATGTGAAGAACAAATATTTTGGATGTTTATCCACAGTCAGTGGTTGATAATTCAAAAAGAATGATTTAAAGTTTTAAGGTCTATCGCGTCAACAGATATATTTTTATTTGCATTTTCTTTTTGCATTCACCAGTGAACAATCGCACTTGATCATGACCTTTACAGTTTATTGTAAAAAAGATTTAATTGCCTATCCCACATTTACAGGCATAATGACAAAATATTTTTGTTAGTTCAAATAATATATATGTGATAAAAATATTCTCTTTCCCCAGAAAAAAAATTGAGGGTTGGGGGAGGATTTTTCTTTTTGGTTCGAAAATGTTTCTGACTTATCACACCGAATTCTATGTTCTTGAGGTGAAGGCGCACTTCAGGCGTCACCACCAATTTTTCCACTTAAAGGGCGTAGAGTCCCAAGTATATACCAAGAAAAAATAAACTTCACGAAAAGTTCAGAAAAACAAAAGAATTTGCATCTTGAATTCTTTCGTGCCTTGTTTCTAACCAATGTAAAAATGTCGGAAATGCAATGACGAATATCGTGAGTTGAATTTAAAGTTATCTTTCCTTTTTTTTCTTTCCTTTTTCTTTTTTGATCTTTATTGGTAAAACAGAAAAAGAAGAAAGAAAAAAACAAATAGCCTAATTCTCGTGTAGGCAAAAACTAAGTCCATACCGTACTTCTTGAGGATGCAGGTCATATTTTTTCCACTGTCGTTAGTAGATATTTAAGAGAAATATTTTGACTTTTTTTTATCCTGTTACCCTGTTGGAATGCGATATAGAATAATCTGACGTAACAATGCTTTGTTAGTCAACAACAAACATGTCATTTATTTTCTGTGGGATAAATAGAAAATAGAAACATAAGAACATGATATATGATAAGAAGAATGATTTATTTTATGATATTTTAAAATGGATAATGCATTTTACTAATAAGGTTGTATTGTAAAAATGTAATTTATACCTATTTATACTTTCATCATTTTAATTTTTGATATTACATTGTACTTAAATAAATTAAAGTTAAATTTCTAAAAAAAAAGACACAATAGCTGATATATTTGAATTACAAATGAAAATGAAGGAGATATAAAATATAATTATTCATTATTTACATTTTTCAATGATTATCTTATATTAAAGAATTAATCTGCAAAATATTTATGCACTAGTTTCAAATGCTTGCATTTTTATTTAGGCTTTTAGGAATCAATTTTATTTTGAAAATTTGGTCTTCGATGCCCTTTTTCTTACAGAGAATTCTTCATATATTATTAAACAAGTAATAAAACATAAAAGCGCTTTCTATTAAGATAAAAGATCAGTCTCTTAAGCTGAAAACATATTTTCAAAACTACATGAAATTTCTTTTCTAAGTTTACATAAATTATGAATTTTTTAAAAATTTCCTTAAAAATATGAAATGTTGTAGAAAAACTACTTAATGCTATCATTTACCTTTTTTAAGTTTATAGCCTGTCTATCATCAAACTACATACTATTTAATTCATAATAAAAATCATAAAAGAAATCTTAGAAATTTCGGAATAATTTAAAAATATTTATCATCATAAAATTTAAAATTTGGTTTGAAATTCGGAATTTTAATCGAGTGATCATATGGCTTTAGAAATATATTAATAAATTAAAAAAAAAGAAAGAAACTTTATGTAACAAAATTTTAAAAAAATTTTAAATAAAATTGAAATTTAAAAAATTTTTTTTTAAAAAATTTTTACAAAAAATTATAGTTTTTTCCAGTTTCTAAACAAAATATCATTAAGTTGACAAAAATAAACTAAATAAAAGCTCAAAATTTTACTTAAATTGACATGCCTTATATTTTGGTGCTAAAATGGCATTTACAAACAATGATTAAAGGTATATATAATTTTGTTCGTTATACAGCAAGTAACATAGTTAAAAACACATAAACAAATGTTACGTGTAAACACATTTATTAATTAACTCTTTACATAATTTTTAATGAGATTCTTGCGTGCTCAAAGACATTAAAATACATGTGTTTTGATTATTCTGCAATTCAAGATTTCACTTTTATTGCTATTCCATACTTCATGTTTTTCAATTCCTACTATTAGCTCCCCCTTTTATATATTTTTTATTTTATATTTGTATATTTATTTATTTATCTTGGTGGAATTTTTTAATCGTTAATAAAAAACATTTTAAAGCCTGAAATTTTATATACAGAACCATTTTTGGGTGAAATAATAATTTAAATTTTAATTAATAAAATTAATTGATTAAAACTAATTATTTAAAAATTTAAAAAAAACACGTTGGCGTTTGCGACCCTTTTTGGGGACTTGGCAAAACTTTAAAAATTTTTTTTTTCACTGTTAAACATTCGTTTGGGCTGAAATTAAAAGGGCAATGCGATACTTTTTAAAGATAATTAAAAAACTATTCCCCTTTAAAGTTGTGACTCTGTCCTTGTATATTTTATTTTATATTAATTGTAACTAATTAATAAAAGTAACTAAAAAAAAAAATTTTTCGTTGTTGAATTAAGTAGGAATTGACTTAAAAACTATTTTTTTATATTACTTGTTTTCAGTTATATACTTCATTTCATTCCTATTCAATGTCTAATAAATACCACTTTATTTCTTTATTAAGTTCTAAATGTTACAATATTCATTAGTAGAGTACTATAATGTATTGTCATATTTGTAATGATAGAAATGTTACTGAAATTATTTTTGTCTCTAAGAAAATAACCATTTTTTTTAATTTGAGAATTAAGTTGAGGCCATTAATTTATTACTAACCTTTTAAATTTCATGCTTTATTTAAAACACACTTTTAATGTATAATAGTTTCCGATGTAATTAAGTATTACGTTTCTTAGGTTATTTACAACCAACGTAAAAATTATAAAATGTAGTTGAATACTTTCTACATAATTTTAGCTATTGAATATTAGTACTATTTGGGATTATCGTATAAAACGCTCCATACACTCAAGAAATATATTTTTCACTGAGTTTTGTAAGGAATCATTTTGATTTAGCTCTAATCTAGTAAAAGAAACCGTGTTTGTGCAAAAAAAAAAAGATATTCATTGTAAAACTTGTAAAATTAATTTAATATCAAACTTTTTGTAATTTAAATAATATATTTTAAAATTGCTTTAACTCAAAAAAATTATGATTTTGTAATTTTTTTAAATTTTGGAGCATGGACCTGAAAAGTTATTCAGGTGCATAATATTCAATTCTATCATCTTTATATTAATTTATTCTTTTTTGTGTATCAATCGCTAATAACAAAATTATCCTGAAGCATTGTTATTCAATCGTTATAATACATTAAAATACGGATCGATAAAATTAGTTTTTATAATATTTCTACTTATAATTTTTATCATTATATTTTTCAAAGATAAAAATAGTAAAATTTATGTTCAAACACTAAAAAGGGAATCAGAAAAAAAAATTAAAATTTATGAAAAATAGCCTTTTAAAAAAAACTTTCATTTTAAAATCCCAAAAGAAATTTTGTTTAAAAATGTAAATTGGCCATCTTATAAAAATGTGAATGATCAAATATATGAAAACAATTTTGATAAAACCACCGAGAAAATTGTTTCAATAACATTAAGAAAAAAAAAAGGAGAATGAGATGAAGTTTTATTTCTTAGAGGTATATCAAAAATACATACACAATTTCAATTTACATATAAATTAAATTTAGACAAGCAAAATTCTCTTCTGAAGTTCTTATAAATAAATTCTCCAAGGAATTGTCATACATTTTCCACTCACGTATTCAGAGTTGAAGTTTTCTGATTAGAATTTTCTCATACAAATTAACTACATTTCCTTTGTATTATAAAAATAACCATACTAGAAAAATAATTTGTTCAAAAATTGTTAGATGAAAAGCATTATCACAGAATAATAAATAAATTTTCATTGTAAGTACTTTGTTTACGAAAATTTATTATTGAAAGTTTTTATATCGAAAGCTCAACATGATATATTTCAATAACAAACATGAAATAAAATTCTGTTTTTATATTAAAAAAGGTTTCTTTATAATAAAAATAATATAAAAAAATTTTGCAAAAAAAAAATTTAAAAAAATAATCTAAAATTCAAAATTTTAATTCTTTTTTAAATTTTTTAGGAATTCTTCTTATAAAAATTTAAAGGGAAACCTGTATCGAAAAAATCGTGTGGGAGGGGCATCAGGGTGGAAAGGGTATGATTTTATACCACGAAAAGTTTTATTTTTTCCAAGGTTTTAAACCCCAAAAAAATCGGATCTGTTTTAAATAGCAAATTACCCTTTTTTTTTTTTTTTTAAATTTTTTGGGAAATTTGGGTTTTTACAAATTAAGGAAGCCTGTATCGACAAAATCGTGTGGAGAGAGCATCAGGAGTGGAAAGGAGTATGATTTTAGACTCACGAAAAGATTGTATCTTTTCAAGTCTTAACCCAAAGATCGAATCTGTGTAAATAGCAAATTATCCATAAGTGTGTTGTTGCTTTCATGTTTCCTTAAAATATTGAGGTGTTTATGAAAACTTTTTGTTGAATTCTATGTTCCTGTTGTTGTTGTTGTTTCCCTAATCCCCACCTGTCTGGCGTATCATTTTGGGGAAAACCCACGAAATTCAACTTGGCGGGGGGCAAAAAGGGTACCCCTATCGTTGCCCCTTGTCCTTGAGAAACCATAAAATTTGACAAAGAATTAGCCCCCGGAAAAATTTCCCAAAGGGGGACGATGGATGGCGACCCCCTATCTCCCCCTTCCACAATTCGGGCAGGGGAACTGAAAGGGGGGGGAAAGGTATTCTCCCATTACCCTGCACCTTGATTCACCCCCGGACCACCTGATTTAACGAGCACGTACTCCGGGGTTGTACTGGAGGGGGATTTGGATCGGAATCAATCCAGGCCATCCCGTTCTGGAATCCGATGCTATAACCACTAGGCCCCCCCCGGGCCCCCCCCTATGTTCCCCAAAGAGATCGACTGATATATATATATAAGCTATAATGTACGATTAACAGAAAAAGTGTACTAAATGTAGTCATTACAATAACTGTGGGAATTTGCATAATTTCCTATTTATTTCATGGTATAAATTTTATTGAACACCATTGCTAAGCTCTCACTTTTTCATTACTAATAAATATGAAATTTTACAGAAATACGAATATATATCTAAAATGCATCCAAAAGTTTTCCCCTTTTTTTTGGAAATGAAAATTTCCTGTTGAATTGACATTGTGATGACAGGATTCGTTGATCAGCTTTCTGTCGGGTATCCCAAAAAAAACTACGGTCGTTTCCAACTTTTCGGGATTTTGGGAAAAATTTTCTTAGAAGTTTTGATTAATTGTAAATTAATATCACATGTAATGAATCTAAACGAGGGCTATTGGCAATAAACCTCGTAAGTTTGAGCAACAGTTAAGTTACAAGGATAGCAACTAAACCACTCCACCACCCTCCCCTACATTTTACACCGCATCTTTATGAGGACTTTGAGCTACGAGAGTTTTAACGCAAATCCGACTACGTTCGGAACAGTGATTTTGAAAATGTGTATAAATAGATAATATTTATGATATTTAGTGTCACTTAGATTAGAAAATGTATATAAAATTGTTTTAAGGATATTATTACAATAAAAAATTATTTAAGTACAATATTTTGACAAAAAAGGAACAAGAATGACCTATTTTCAAGGTATTCTCCTTTAATGAAAAATGCTTCTATTATAATAATATTTTGCCTGTAGCTCAAACCTCTCTACAGAGGCTCAACTAGAGTTTTTGAAATACATAACTTAGAAGTGGGCTTATCCATATTTTACGACAACAGAGGGAGCAATTTAAAAAAAAAAAAACGCCGATAATTATTTCAATTGGTGGTAAATCTGAAAATTATGTGAATTTTTCAAAAATCCTAGTTCAGACTCTCTGGAGAAGTCTTTACTTTATATAATCGCGCGCGAAATATTATTATTTTAGAAGCATTTTTTATAAAAGGAGAACATTTTGAAAACAAGTAATATAAAAAAAAAATTTTAAGTCAGTTCCTACTTAGATCAACAAAGAAAATTTTTATTTTAGCTACTTTTTATTAAATAGTTACAATTAATATAAATATGTATATACATAGGACAGATTCACAACACTAAGTGGTAATGATTTTTTATTCATTATCATTAAAGTATCGTATTGTCATCCAAAACAATCGTGTATATATTTTCTTTGAATGCTTTGAAACGTGAGAAAAAAACCTTTTCAAGTTTTGACACAAGTCGCCAAAAGGGTCGCTAAGTCGACAAAAATGATAGCAACGTGGCTGTGTGTATTTGAAATTTTTTAAATAATTAGTTTTAATCAATTGATTTTTATTAATTATTATTATATTATTCTATTGTCATCCAAAATAATCCTGTATATAAAATTTCAGTTCAATGGAGCGCTTTAAAATGTATTTTATTAACGATTGAAAATTCCACCAAGATAAATAAATAAATAAATATATAAATAACTAAATACATAGAGATTGTGAGCTAATAGTAGGAATTGAATAAACTAAATTAAAAATTCGATTCAAAAGCAGCTGAATGTTCCACAAATATTATTTTTACGTATTTAAAAAGGTTACTTTTAAATTAATTTACGGCACCACGAAACACTAAGCCGTCATTTTATTCCACAATCAAAACATTTATTCACAGAACCGCAATTAAGAACATTATTTTACTTTTTATCTTGTTGAGTAGTTCATGTACTACTTCGTCAAACGATTATGGTTTTACATTTAATCTTCCTGAGTGAGTGAATATTAACGTCGCACTGTTCAGCTACACGAGGGCTTTTGGCGACGGACCACGTAATTTTGAACCATGGTCAAGGGACGTGGACGACACCTGAGCTGGCCCCCCTCTCCTAACTACCACACCACACCAACGGGAGGGACGTTTCAGCTCTCGACAGATTTAACGTGCATCGCTGCCCTACACGGCGGTCTTATGGTACTGGGCCAAACTCATGACAAGGAAGCCACGATCCGATACCATACACTCAGCTACCGCGCCTTCCTGAGTAGTACATGAACTACTTTGACAAACGATAATGGTTTTAATTACATTTAATCTTGACGTAACAATTATGTTACACAAAGAACTCAAAACAAACAACATGTTGCCATCACGCAAAAGCTAAATACAGTCGATAGTGTTGGTAAAAGGCACGAGAATAAACTAATTATTGTACAGAAATATGTATAAAATAGACACGTGAGAAAAAAAATCTTTTCAAGTTTTGACACAAGTTACCAAAATGTTCGCTAAGTCGCCAAAAATGATGCCAAGGTGGCTGTATTGGTAATTCTTTGAATAATTAGATTTAATCAATTAATTTTTTAAAATTATAATTAAATTACTGTATTGTCATCCAAAATAATTATGTGCATAAAATTTCGGCTTAATTGAGAGCTTTAAAATGTATTTTATTAACGATTGAAAATTCCACCAAGAAAAAAAAATAAATAAATATATAGAGATCGTGAGCTAATAGTAGGAATTGAATAAATTCAAAGATATTTTGCCATACCTCAAGTTCTGTGCTTAAACATACCTATTATACTATTGAAAAATACTGCGTTACTAACGAAAATGAAGAATTTTCTTTGTTTTTCTTCATTTTTTCAACTAATAAATTTAAAAAAAGCAAATGTTTTTTTTATCATTTTTTTTTTGAATTCATGTAGATTTTGATCAGTTTGCGAATATTAAATATGTTTACAAACCCCGGAAGTTATTCATCAAAAATCCGGGCTAAAGAAACACAAGTAGTCTGTAGGATTGAGATGAATTACAATTAACCAATTAAATAAAATTTTGTGTTTGGGGAAACAACTTTCCTGGATTTTTCACGGAAATTTAATGCAATGTTTTGTTTCTCGGTAAATCGTTTGGGTCATCATCTCCAAATACAGTTTAAATTCTAAATAATATAAAAAAATTTTTAAAAAAAATTAAGTCAATTCCTACTTAGATCAACAAAGAAAAATTTTATTTTAGCTACTTTTTATTTTATAGTTACAATTAATATAAATATGTATATACATAGGACAGAATCATAACATTAAATGGTAGTTATTTTTTTTAATTATCATTAAAGTATCGTATTGTCCTATTAATTTCAGTCCAACTGAATGCTTTAACACATGAGAAAAAACCTTTTCAAGTTTTGACACAAGTATATATACAGTGGGCCACAAAAGTGTTCGTACACTTGCAATTTCTTATACAATTTAAAGTTTTCGACTACTAAAAATTTATATATTGTAATTGTAATTTTTTTAGGATATCTGCAGCCTGTTTTTAATGGAATGACATAAAATTAATTTTTTACAAATAGTATAACTAATTTTTTTAAAAATTAATAATCAAAAAGCTACTAAAAAATTACGCCACAAAAGTCTTCGTACACTTAACAAAAATCTCAACTTTGCTTTAAATATTGTATTTCTTTCCTAACTTAGTACTTAGTAGGATATCTTTTAGTGTCCACAACAACTTGTAAACGTCTTGGTATAGATTTAATCAATCTCTTTTGTAATTTCTGCGTCGATTTTCCTCCATTCTTCTGTGATTATTGTTTTTACTTCACATTTTGTGTTTATTTGTGATGTTTTCTTTTTTTTACATCAAAATCTCACCAAATATTTTCTACTGGGTTAATTAAAGTGATCGAGGAGGTGTTTTCATAGTTTGGGGGCAGTTATACAGACACCAGTGGCGTACATCGAGAGCAGTGCGCTTGGCGTAATTATGCAGTTAAAAAATGAAATCGTTTCCAATGTCCAAATTTTGGGCGCATAATTTAAAATTTCTCTTTAAAATATTTAAATAGACCTCATGATTCTCAATATCAACAAAAAAGATTGAATTACCTAATTCTGTGGCTGTGATTTACACCCCCAAGCAAGAACACTTCCACCTCCATGTTTTATTGATCCAACTAGATTCTTGGGATTAAGCTTCAGAAAATTCAAAATTGACAGCAAATTGATTGGGGTGGCAGATAATTTAACATTTTGGTTTCGATGGGCCTATAACAGCTTGTAAATGTAAAAAAGGAGTTTAGTTCCATGAATTTATGTGGAACAAGAACTCCTCCACCTCCATGCTTCAGCATGGAAGTGAAGGTGATCTGGCGTGGGGGTGTAAATTGGCCTCAGAATTAAGTAATTTGGTATTTTTTTATGTTCTTGTGAATCACGAGTTCTATTTAAATATTTTAAAGAAAAATTTAAAATTATAAGCCCAAAATTTGGACATTGGAGATGACTTAATTTTTTAACAGGGTAAAGACGCCAAGCGCACTGCTTTCAATGTACGCCACTGGTGTCTCTATAACTGCACAGAAATTATGAAAACACTTCCTCAATACCTTTATTTAACCCCATTGAACATATTTGTTGAGACTTTGATGTAAAAAAAAGAAAACATGACAAAAAAACACAAAATGTGAATTCAAAACAATAATCACAGAAGAATGGAGGAAAATAGACGCAGAAATTACAAGAAAATTGATTAAATCTTTGCCAAGACGCTTAAAAGTCGTTGTGGACACTAAAAGATATCCTACTATGTACTAAATTAGGAAAGAAATACAATATTTAAAGCTAAGTTGAGATTTTTGTTAAGTGTACGAAGACTTTTGTGGCGTAATTTTTTAGTAGCTTTTTGATTATTAATTTAAAAAAAAATTAGTTATACTATTTCTAAAAAATTAATTATGTCATTCCATTTCCAAGAATAAGCTGCAGATGTCCTAAAAATTACAAGTACAATATATTAATTTTTAGTAGTCGAAAACATTAAATTTTATAAGAAATTGCAAGTGTACGAACACTTTTGTGGCCCACTGTATATGGATGCTAAGTCGCTATAAGGATGGCTAAGTCTCCAACGTGACTGTATTTGTAATTCTTTAAATAATTAGTTTTAATCAATTAATTTTTATTAATTATAATTAAATTATTGTATTGTCATCCAAAATGATCCTATATATAAAATTTCAGCTCAATTCAGTGCTTTAAAATGTATTTTATTAACGATTGAAAATTCCATCAAGATAAATAAATATAAATATACAAATATATAAATAAATAAATATATAGACAGTGCGGGGGCTAATAGTAGGAATTGAAAAAAGATTATTCTAAGTTAATATTTTGCCAAAATATTGTATTTAAATAATTTTTTTGTAAAAAATATCCTTAAAACAATTTTATAATGCATTCTAATCTAGTGACACTAAATATCATGATTTTCCATTTATGCGCTTTTTAAAATCACGGTTCCAACGTAGTCGGATACTTAAAAATTCTTTAAGATTTAACATATGACTCGGAGACTCAATGACGGCATCGGTTCACGACCAAACCGGGTTTCGGAAGCCAACAAGAGCAGGTGTAACATGGGAAGTAATTTACTCGTGAGACATCGTTGAAGTTCGTTGAAGGCAATTGTAATATATGAGGAGTTGAATTTATGGAGAATGCAACAGACGACATCAGTGTGGAATTGAATGCGGTCGGTTGACGGTTCCAGAATTCAGAGAAAGGGGACAGAAACTGTCAACATCAGGTAAAGGTGCGTGGCCTCTCATTGATCACAGGTTCTTGCTGAAGTTATACAAACTTCCCAAAGTATGCTGAATCGGCAGAAATGCTCAACTTTCGTTTGTGGGTCGAAAAATGCTAGAAGTATTGATTCTGTCTAAAAAGTTGGATTGTTAGGGTCCACATCAGGTTAGTACCGAACAGCGGGACTGGCGATTTGAGTGATTTATTCCATAAAGGTTTTACTAGTGGGCCGTGGTATGTGCAGGGACGTTCTACCACCTAATCAAACGAATAATGTGCGTTCTGCTTTTTTCTGCTTTCAGTTGGACAAAAAGCGATTTTTTTAAGTACGCTGAAGTCTCATATCACTAAACCGCTGTATGATTCTCCATAACGATAACATGAGTCTTTCCCTTTTTCTTTATCATTCATCAAAGAATACCTTTACTTGAAAGATGTTACACCAGTGCTTCTCAAACTTTCGATATTCGCGACCCACACAATTTTCATTCATAAATTTCATCGTCCCCATACAATAGCAATGTATTGATGTAGTAATAATGTGTAATACTTTGACGCTAAGGCTACAATACGACCTTAATTATAAACTGTACTAATCTCAAGTATTAAATTTTGTATGCAATTTGTTTTGTTTTTATATGATATACCATGGAAAAAAATCACTAGAAATTATTTTTAACATGTTCTTAACTTATTATTGATACTTAGATCAAATACAGGCCTCAATATATTTACTAGTATAAGTTTT
>BMAV01000591.1:0-31615 GCA_019973955.1 Trichonephila inaurata madagascariensis
TCATTCCCTATACACGAGCACTTTTTAAAACCTTGTCCATTACCACAACTGAGTTGTTGCAACAGATCGAAGCATTGTGTCAATATTTAGAACTTCTTCAATGGAAATTAACTCTCGTTGACATATATCGAACTGATATCTAGAGTGCAATTGTTTTATTCGGCCACATCTAGTTCCTAATCGGAAAAAATCCTTCCTAAAGCAGTTAGAACTGGTTCAAAGAACTTTCGTGTGCCGTATTTCACACTTTAACGATCAAGTGATCGTTATTCTATGGAATATCTAGTTAAAGCATAGAATTTAATTATTTACATACTTTAACAATCTTGTTTAGTTATTTCATGAAATATCTATTATTCTATGAAATAACAGATTTCATACTTTAAACGGTAACATATATACTCTATGATATTAGTCTTTTATCAATACTCATAACAAAAAGTAAGAATCAGATTAAAAAACATTACACATATATTAAATCATAAATGTATCATAATTGGCTGTCTTCCAATTAAGGGTCCTATTTTAAAAATCCTCTTTGAAACAGGTTTTAACAAGACATTTTATTTATATAATGTCACAGAAGATCATAGCCTTTATGATTTAAAATCAGTATTTCTTGAATAATGATTAGTGGAAAAAAGAGTCGGGAAGAAAACTAAATATAAATTATTTAAAAGAAGATAAAACTTCATAAGGAATATTTTGAACAGTTGGTTGAAGTGTTTAAATAAAAACTTATGGGTATTTCTGGGTTGAAGTGTTCAATAAAGAACTATCAATGGATATTTTCTTCTAACTTATGAATAATTTTCTTATTGTTTTCAATTAAAAACAATATTGAATTCTCGGCCACTTAGTTTTCTTTTGTCTGATGTAAGTAACTTAAAAACCTTAACTTAAGCACCTTTTCTTATAGGCAAGATTGAAGGTTGTAGGCAGTTTTTAAGGAAAAGACTCTGTAATTACACTGCTGGCCACCGTAAATGCAACATCAAGAAAGACAAGAGATAGCACAACAAAATTTATTTTGCAGATAACATGTTGATCAAGTATCAAATGATTAAATTTATAGACTTCTGTGAAGTGTGGTTCCTGCCAGAATCAGTAGCCAAAGTAGCCGCCATTGTTTGGAGTCACCGCTTTCCACACACTTCGGGATTGATCCAAGACTTTGGATGTGTTTTGGGTAAAACAGACAAAAGCTTTCACACATTGCCAAACCTGATCTGGTGTGGCAGCTGGGGTTGTAATCTGGGTCAATCGTTGAGCAACCATGGACCACATGTTTTCCATCGGCGAAAGATCCGGCCAAGTAAGCAATTCAATCTGATGATTAACGAAAAACTTTGGACAATGCATGCCACGTGTGGTCACGTATTATCCTGTTAAAATATGGCTGTGGCCAAGGCCTGAAGGTAAGGAAGGACAACTGACTCCAATACCTCGGAGATGTAGCGCTGGCTGCTTAACCCTCTAAGCGGTCTGCACTTAAAGTCTTGCCATTCTGGAGATGCTTGAAAATGCACCGCCGTATTTTTGCCGTCAGGTGGGGTTCTCAAAAGCGGTTGAGCCGTACTTTTAAGAATGTGGCGGCCGTTTTTGGGACGCGAAGGCAGAAAAAGCATCTCTGGAATGACGAGGATTTACGTGCAGACCGCTGGAAATACCACAATGCGTACTAGAGGTGCGAGAATGATATCGAATACCGCCAGATACCAAATTTTTGGTGCAGGACCAGTGGGTGGTTAATGTTCAGCATCCTCTCCCACGGTGTCTCCAGACTCGAATCCGACCATCGTGGTGTTGCAGACAGATGCGTGACTCGTCAGAAAAGACCTCACCATTCTGCCGCCTACATCCTTCTTTCATCACACCATTAGCAGCGGAGACGTCTGTGGTTCTGCGTCAAGGGTAGACCAAGCAATGGACGTCTTACGAACAGACCACTCTGCTGTAAAGGGCGTCGAATGGTACGCGCAGACACTGAATGATGCGTTACAGACTCAATGTTCTCTGCTATGGTTCGTGATGTGACTGAGTGATCCTTCATTGCCATGAGCACAATTTGCCTGTCTTCACGTGAAGTGGTGCACTGAGGTGGATGCGATCAATCACGTCGGACCGTCATAACCTTCTGCATTCAACGGTCACATATCCGCATTACAGTTTTTTGGTTTCGTCCAACACGACTACCGATTTTCCTGAAAGATAATTCACAATTTCGGTAGGTCACTATCCTTCCTCTTCGAACTCGGATCTTGATAAAAAAGTGATCCGGTTTTTAGGGGAACAAAACGACTTTTTTGAAAAAACCACAAAAAAAAAACAAATTGCCGAACTTGAAATGTCGAAATATTCAAGCCAAATGCCTTTGAGGTGGCCCCACAGGCGGGGTGATGTTTTCTGCGCTGAACCCAACCTTTGCATATCTCACCCGCTTGCATGTTAAAATTTCATTTTTTTGCGCTTCCTTCAGTGTGTTGCATTTACGGCGGCCACGGTATCTGCCCTTGAAACACAATAATTATTAGATGTTGTTAATGTAGTTGATTGTTTATATTAATGGCATACTGCTAAGCAGCCTAAGTGTTATTTTTAACGGGTCTCGTAATTTCAAATCGTAATAAATCGATGATCGATCTGATTTGGCCCTCTGGTCTGAATTTCTACTCTACGCCAATGAGAAGACTTTGAGTTTTGACATGTTTAACGCGCATTGAATGTTTTTGAAACAAAATGTTAAATGAGGTGATATAGTATTGATAAAAGAGGACAATTTACTACTGTTTAAAAGAACTTTAAATCATACAGAGCTAAATTTAAAGCAGAGAAGGATAAAATTTTTCTTTTCGAGGATGTTAAGAAAAGTGTTAAGAGTCATACGTATTGCCTTTGAAAATACAATAACGTTACATACCATTTAAATATTACTTTTTATTTTGGGATATGTATTTGTACAATATAAAAAAATAAATAAATAAAAAATGTTAATACTCTTAATATAACTTGAAAATATTCGCACTGCCATTCCAAACGGTGTGATTGAGCATGCGCAGTTGGGCTAAATGAAACGCTGGCTGTTGATTGTGCCAAGATAGATGCAAGCAAAGATTAATATTGATTAGTATAAGGTCCTCTCTCTCGTGAATTTTTAACTCATTTTGTTATAATATAGGGATTTTGATATAAATAGTTAGTTTTTAACACTTTTTTTTTTATTTTAGTTGAAAATCTATTTGAATGGTCCTTGTTAAACTCTTGTACTGAAAAAAGACAGCAAAAAAAATTAGAAAGGAGCAAATAGCCCTTTGATTAAATTTTTTTAGGCATAAAATTTTTTTAAAAAAAATATTCGAATACGTTGTTGATCTTCATAAACACGTACCAGCATCGAATAAGTTTCTGTCAGTATCTTTTCAAGCTTAAGATATCGGACTACGTTCGGAACCGGGATTTTGCAAAAGCTTATAAATGGATAACATTTATGATATTTAGTGTCACTTAGATTAGAAAACGCATATAAAATTGTTTTAAGAATATTAATACAAAAAAAATTTTTTAAAATTACATTTTTTTTAACAAAAATAAACATAGAATGACCCTTTTTTCAAAACATTCCCCTTTTATAAAAAAGATTTTCTATTATAATAATTTTTTTGCCTGTATATGGGTTCAGACCTCTTTACAGAGGGGGGGCTAGAATTTTTGAAATATACAAATTAGAAGGGGTTTTTATCCTTTTTTTACAAACAGGGGAAAAAAATTTTTAAAAAAAAAAACGCCGATAATTTTTTTAAGGGGTTTTGTAACTCTGTAAATAATGTGAAATTTTCAAAACTCTTAGTTCAGACTCTCTGGAGAAGTCTTTATTTTATACAAACACACAAAATATCTTTTTATTATAGAAGCTTTTTTTTGAAAAAGGAGAATTTTTTTAAAAAGGGGTTTTTCCCAATTTAAATTTTTTGCTATAATATTGTTTTTAAAATAATTCTTTTTGTCATAATTTTTAAAAAAATTTTTTATCATTTTTTCCCAACCCAAGTGCCCAAAAAATTCATAAAAATTTTTTTCATTTAGCGTTTTTTTAAAATCATGGTTACGAACGTAGTCGGAAACCTTAATTTAAAACAATTGACAAAAAACCCCTCAACAAATAAGATACACAAATTTTGGTTACTATTTTAGCGTTAATATCGTAATTCACTTCATAAACAAATTTTCCTTTCTTGTGGGAATTATAATGGGAAAAATTCAAAACCTATTATGCAAATCATCACGCAACAGCTATGCAAATAATATTTAGTTTGGTTTTCATGATTTTTATCTCGCCAGAGGAGTACAGTTTGACTATTAAATAAATACAGATAGTTATATAAGTAATATATTCTTTATAACGTCACTTTTTGATTTCTACTAATTTCCTTCCTCAATAGCCGTGATTTTCCCTTAAAATGCCAAATTTTAAAAAAAGGTTTAGGCTTTAGAATACTATAAATGAATATGAATACTGGAACCTAACTTTGAGGTGGACCAACTAAGTAAAATAATTAAATGGGTTTGGTTTTGAATGTTGGACTTCTTTCACACTAAATCTTCTTGAGAATTGTATGAAATTTATGAATTGAATCAACATTAGCTAATCAAAAGTTTGATACTTATCAGGATGAGAAATACGAAAATTAGCACTATAAAACACCAAGTAATATAACTTATCATATTTTACCGAGAAAAAGGGAAAATGGTTTTTTATTGTTGGAAAAAAGGGGAAAAAATGAATTTTTGTGTAAACAACACGGGAAATTTTCGGGAAAAAATTTAAAAATGGGGGACATTTTTTTTTGTAGGGAAAACGCTCTTTTTTTTGGGGTTTTCAATTCCGACTTTTTTAACGCCTAGTTATCAATAAAATTTTTGACTTTTTTTAACCCTTTTGAAAAAATGGTTTTTATGTAGTAAAATCTTTTTAAATGCACATTTAAGGTATCCGACTATAGGTAACCTTTTTTTCAAAATGTTTTCCTTTTGTGAAAAATGCTTCTATTATAATACTATTTTGCCTATATATATCTCAGACAGAGGCACAACTATGATTTTTTAAAAAATTTACATTTTATTTTCCGAGTTAAAAAATTTAAAAATTTTCGGGGTTTTTTTTTAAAATTTCTCCCCCCTGTTGTCGTTTTTAAAAAGTGTATAAACCCACTTCTAAGTTATGTATTTTAAAAAAATTCCCGTTGAGCCTCTGTAAAAAAGAGGGTTTTGAGCTATATACAGGCAAAATATGATTATAAATAAAAAAAACTTTTTTTACAAAAAAGGGGAAAAATTTTGGAAATCATTCTATTTCTATTTTTTAAAAAATTGCACTTAAATAAATTTTTTTATACCATTCTTAAAACAATTTTATATACATTTTCTAAAATCTAAGCGACACTAAATATCATAAATATTATCCATTTATACGCTTTTGCAAAATCACGGTTCCGAACGTAGTCGGATACCTTAATGAATTTTTAAAGGTTAACAAATAATTTCCTGCCTTTTGAAGCTTTCTTACATGTGCTCGATTGAGTTAAGCAGTTAGCTGACCAGTTAGCTTAGATGAAGCAAACATATTACAGAATATGTGAAGGGAGATATATCATATTGGAGAAATAGAAATTACTTGAAGATATAAGAGAATTGTATAAAATTGGAAACTTAAATGATGGACCATGCAATTTATTAAATTGCTGACTGAGTGAATTTTTTAATTTTATATTAAAGTGGGGTTTAACCCCTTTCATGGTTAGCCAGCCTTACTTTTATCTGCTTATAATTCTGAGTTAAATTATTTGAAAACAATGAATAGAAGCCCCAAGACCATTATAAAAGAGAGGGACTAACATAAAGATGTGTTCAAAATGCTTAGCCAAACTCGAGGTCAATGATAGAGTGGACCATTTGGCTAAAGAGGCAACCTGCCAAGATATGAGCCTTTCGATATCTGTGCCGTTGTCCCACTAGAAGCATTTAGCTTGGGAAAGAACTCTGTTTCTGCCTGGAACTCCGAATTCTTGGCCTCACCTAAATCTTTGTGGACTAAAAAGTTTTTTCGGACCATTTATCAACGGCTAAATAGTAGGAAATGTGTTACTGATTTTAAGTTATCCCAGATTCTAACAGGACATGGAAATTTTAAGAGCTATTTATTTAGGTTTAATTTTTTTAATTGGTAATATTTGTTCTTGTGGTTTGGATGCTGAAACCGCGGAACATGTCTTGTTGTATTGTAACCTATATTTTTGTAAAAGAGAAAATTTTAAAAAGGAGTTGAAACGCTAAGATATTTCCAGGCCACATGTATTGTCTTTGTTGGTCAATTTTACTGAAAGCCTTCTTAATAAAATTTTTGTTTACTGAATAGATTTCTAAAGTTTTTTAGAGAGGTACCTCCCTTTCTTTATATTTGTGTATTTCCTGCCTTCCTTTTATTTTAGACTTGTTTCTAAATGTATTTTTAATTTTGTTTTAAATTTTATAATGATGTTACCACTTACGTCTGCTAGCTCATATTATGCAATGTGGAGCATGAGAAGTTTGAAAATAAATTTATTTAAAAAAATACAGATATATATGTGTGTGTGTGTGTGTCATCATACGTTTTCAAACTTATTCTGAAACTATGTCAAAGTCTTTATTAAAATTGAGAATTTCTTAAAATTTTTTTAATCAGCTTTATTTTAAAAATGTAATCTTTTACTGCTTTCTTACAGATTTTGAAAAAACATCATAACTAGAAAATGAAGATTGAAATATCGCTTTTTGTGTTGGTGTTATTTTGGGTAACCTGGCATTGATATTCGGACAAGACTCCGATGATGAAGAAATAGAAGTTGATTGGGCAGATGCTCTCTCTAATTATGTCCAAACTCCTTCTGGACCTATTATGGGTACCACTACTCAGGTTCTTGCCCTATACGTGAAGACCTTTCTAGGTATACCTTATGCGAGACCACCTGTTGGTAATTTACGTTTCACAAGAACAATACCTGTTGACCCGTGGAGCGAAGCTCTCAATGCCACTACCATGCCCATGGCTTGTATCCAATATACAACTTATCCTTATCCGTGGTATGATTTCGAGCCGGAAAAGAGTGAAGATTGCTTATATTTGAACATATGGACTCCTATAGATTCCGCCCCTGGAACTAATAAGTCCGTAATGTTTTACATACATGGTGGTGAATCTTTTGGTTCTAATAGGAAGGATGTGTACGATGGACGAGCTTTATCAGGGCTGGGTGACGTCATTGTAGTGAGTCCTAATTATCGACTGAATTTATTTGGGTTTTTGACTTCTGGAACGAGAGATCTGCCGGGTAATTACGGTAATGTAAATTCATGTCTTTATTTTCTGTTCCTAATTCAATTCCCCCAAATTTGGTCACACTCTCTTTTTTTTTATTTTATTTTTTTTTTATCTTGGTGGAATTTTCAATCGTTATTAAAATACATTTTAAAGCGCTCAATTGAGCTGAAATTTTATATACATGATTATTTTGGATGACAATACTATAGTTTAATTATAATTAATAAAAATTAATTAATTAAAACTAATTATTTGAAGAATTACAAATACAGCCACGTTGGCGACTTTGCGACCCTTTTAGCGACTTGTGTCAAAATTTGAAAAGGTTTTTTCTCACGTTTTAAAGCATTTAGGGGAACTGAAATTTTATGTAAACGATTATTTTGGATGACAATATGACACTTTAATGATAATTAATAAACATTAATTACCACTTAATGTTATGATTCTGTCATATGTATATACATATTTGTATTAATTGTAACTATTCAATAAAAAGTAGCTAAAATAAAATGTTTCTTTGTTGATCTAAGTAGGAATTGAGAGACTTAAAACTTTTTTTTTATATTACTTGTTTTAAGCCATATTTAAATTGTAAAGACGAAACAGGAGTGGTAATTTATTCTCTAAATTTCAAAGCACGTATTACTTGTGAGAAATGATAGATGCTTTGTACTTTAAAGTTTATTATTTCGAGGACCGTCTTAATATATAAAAGTTAAATGTTTAAACACCTACAAGAGAGGAGGGTACCCTCTGTCCACATAACGGTGGATATCAATCTCTATTGCACAAATTTAAAACTGTTCATACTCAAATTATAAATTCAAACCTCTAAATTTTTCGGCTTTTTCAAAAATTTCCTCTTCGTAAATTCATTAAAAAATGCTTTTTTGTCCCACTTCATTTCCGAAAAATTTCTTCAATTTTGTTAAAACCTTTCGTTGGGAAAGTTTTTCCTAAAAGATTCGTCAATTCTTGCATATTTTTTCTGCAACAGCTTGCAATAATGTACTACCGTAACCGTATTGGCAACATTATAAGAAGCGAAGCACATGGTTGCCAATTCAGCGAGTACGACACTTGCGAAATCAGGTTGTCAACTTGGCGAGTTATTTTGAACGTCGGTATCGTTGCGATAGTACGTGATATGTTTATTACAGCATCTCGAAAAACTTTTTATACGGAAAGAGATATTAATTGTTACACCTACACAGATGTTTAAAAAGCCCCGATGTTAGCTGGATCCCCTTTAACTCTAAACACGACAGTCAATTTGCAATCTTCAAATTTAAAAAAAATATATGTTTAATATTACAAATTTTCTTAAACTTAATTTCGTTGCTTTTTCATAACATTCTTTTATTATTAATTTTATTTTCATTGCTCTTTTATAGTAGTTCTTTCTTCGGCTTTTCTGTGACCCAAGTATTTGATTCATATAATTCTAATAAGAATATAGTACATAATAAATGTGGTTTTTCTTGGTTAAAATATGGTTTCATCAAGTTATTTTGTCTTTAAAACGCCTAAATTATGTTCAAAAATTAGAAGCTTTCTTAGAAATATGTTTATACAACGAGGAAGTAAATTATAAAATAAATTTGTAAAAGATGTATATATTGTATTTGTAAAAGAGAAAATGTTTCATTTAAGTCATTAACCTCTGTTGCAAGGATCTACTACAGTGCCTCTCAAACTATGGGGAGTGCTCCCTAGGAGGAGGGTGATAGTTCTATGATAGGGGCGCGAGCATATTGAGAGGTCGTAAACAAAAGATTATTTAAAAAGATTATTATTTCACTGTAAGTAAACAAAAAATTACCTTCTGACACAATAAAAAGTAAAATAAACATTTACACTGTTGTAATACACTTACAAATATATCAGTACGGCGTAATGCATTTTATAATTAATTTTACAATACTAAATTAAGAACAAATTTAATAATTACCAATGATTCCATGGACTTGTCATATATATAATTATACGCAAGCATTAACACTTATCTTGATCATTTGTACAGTATATAATTAATACCTAATCCTTCTCGACGGGCAGTGCAAATATGCATTCATCGCGGACGCACCTCATGGCCGGGCGGTGCAAATATGCATTTTAGAAAAACGCTCTGGTAGGCCGGGCGATGCATATATGACTTTTCAGTTGGAACGTTTTTAATGACCACTAGGGCACCCTATGTCCATTATATTGAACGAACAGCTAGATAACCTGACCCTTTTGTTTGTTTATATTCTTTTTGGATTTGGGATTTTTTCTCATCAGCTGTGGCGGGGAGGGATAATCGAAATGTTCAAATATTTTGAAAAATTTCCCTTGATATAAAAAATTCGCGTTTCTTAACTCTCCCCTTGCTTTTTATTTTCTTTTTTTAACAGTGTGGAGTGTTTGATTTTAGGGCAGTTCTTTACAGTTTTTTTTTACTTTCGGGTATATTTCGCGACTTTTCTTTTTAAAACCTTTACTTCAGGTTATTATTTGATTATTTTGAAGACATTTTCTAACCTGAAATGAATAAAATGAAAAAACCAAAGTGTATAGTCAAAAATTAAAAAAAATAAAAAACGTAACAAACATTTTATGCTTCCAAATCATACAATGTAGGACTTTGCATTTCTCCATGCTTCGGGTTTTTTTAAACTTCATTTTAATTTTTATTTCTTTTTGTAAATAATCTTTGTCGTAATTTTTTATTAATTTGAAAGTGTATTAATGGTTTTTTCAATGAAAAGGAAAAAAAATGTGCTTACGAAATTTATTTCCCAAGATAATATATATTTTTTTTTTTATAATTTCATGTAAGTTAAAAAAACGTTATTATATTCTGTTTTTTAAAGTAACTGAAACTTTGTAATAATCTAAAGAGGTACCAAAAATTACGACGTTAGGACTGAAATTTTATTATTCATGCTTTTTTTTTTCTTAAATTAAGCTCTGCAACGAAAACGCCACGTCCTGAAGTGTAAGTCCTTACGCATTCACTCCGTCCATAGCGTCTCATAGAAAATCGCCCCGTCCTGAAGAGGTTAAATGTTGATTCGCTCTTTAATGCCGCCTTTAACACGTAGTCGGTATGTGGTAAAGGGGGGGGGGAAAAAAAATAAAAAAGCAAACCCCTGAAATAAAAAAATCCCGCAAACAATTTAATGTCCGTTTTCTGCATTCCCAAAACCCGGCAAAATTCTATGGTAAATTTTAAAAAAAAGACGTTCTTCGGAAAGGCATATATACGTCTGGGGCAATTGACGCACTTGCTGAGGGAGACGTTTATACATCCCGGCTGCACTTTTTAATCGTATTGTATGTTTAGCTAAAAAAATATTTATATAAAGTATCCAATCCAATACAATAGTCCTTCATACAACAATATTACAAAGTATACTATTGTATGGAGGAGGGCACGATGAAAATTATGATTAGATATTGGGTTGCAAATAATAAAAGTTTAAGAAGCACTGATCAACTAAAATTTCCTGGAGAGAAAGAAGTTTTGTTCGCAATGCATTTATAATAAATAAAACTGGAACACCGATCACGCTTATTGAAAATTCGAAAGTATAAAAAAATTCAGGATAGAATGGGGAAGTTAATTTTCCAATATTGTAAAGCACTCGTTCTACATATATATTTTAAGTATTCGTCTTTCAGTGGCACTATAAAACTGGGTAAAAAATGAGTCTTTACATTTTATGACATGATCCAATTTGGTTCAATCAAAAGACGTTGTTAAATGTCGCGATATGCCGCCAATAGTAGAAAACCTTTTTCGAGTATTTTCAAATGCAATAATAATTACGAACGAAACCTTTTTGAATTGGAAAAGCCCTTTCATTGGCGAAAATAGTCGATGGTGTAATATTTAGTACAATAACTTTTATTACAGTGCATAAATTTAAGGTATCCGACTACGTTCGGAACCGTGATTTTAAAAAAGCGCATAAATGGATCATTTTCATGATATTTAGTGTCATTTAGATTAGAATACATGTATAAAATTGTTTTAAGAACACTTTGACAAAAAAAATTATTTAAATACAATATTTTGGCAAAAAATTAACTTAGAATAATCTTTTATTCCAAATGTTCTCCTTTTATGAAAAATGCTTCTATTGTAATAATATTTTACCTGTATATAGCTCAGACCTCTCTACAGAGGCTCAATTAGAATTTTTGAAAATTGCACATTATTTTCAGAGTTACCACCATTTGAAATAATTAACGGCGTTTTTTTTTCTTAAAATTAGCCCCCTGTGTTGTCGTAAAATATAGATAAGCCCACTTCTAAGTTAAATATTCTAGTTGAGCCTCTGCAGAGAGGTCTGAGCTACAGATATTCAAAATATTATTATTATAGAAGCATTTTTCATAAATGGAGAACATTTTGAAAAAAGATTATTCCAAGTTAATTTTTTGCCAAAATATTGTATTTAAATAAATTTTTTTGTCACAATGTCCTTAAAACAATTTTATACTTCTATTCTAATCCAAGTGACACTAAATATCATGAAAATTATCTATTTAAGCACTTTTGCAAAATCACGTTTCCGAACGTAGTCGGATTCCTTAATACAATAAAAATGATCTATTTTTATAATCCTTTAATTCACGAATTACTTGCATTTCATTTTATTTCTTTTCACTTTAAGGGATCTGGGACATACTAGAAGCTCTCAAGTGGGTCCGTAGAAACATAGGATCTTTTGGTGGAGATCCCAATCAGATCACGTTGCATGGACAGAGCTCTGGAGCAATTATCCTCAGCATGCTCTGTGTGTCACCCTTAACCAAAGGTCTTTTTAGCAAGGCCATTTTGCAGAGCAGCTCCGCGATTTTTATGCAGGCCAATCCTATAGATCTCAACTTGCAAGTCAGTCAACGTATTGCAAAGACCGTAGGCTGCGCAACAAACGAAAGGAACATCCAGACGGACACAGAATCGGTTGTCAGTTGCCTCAGAAGTAAGATTAACATTTATTAAATATTTTTTTTACTACCAACAAAAAATGTGACATTTAATGCTTTTATCCTTACATTTTTTTTTTCTCATACATATAACTGACTATATCTTAATTAATTGTCTAACAGCTGTGAGGCAATCTCACTGTGCTTTGCCTCTATCTTTACGTTAAAAAAAAAGTTCATTGTTTGACAAAAAGCGTTCCTAAGTAATTTTTCAACAAACAAAAGATACTCTATTGGGTATAAGGAAAAGTTCTGCCGTTTTTGAACTAGTGCATTTTTATGCGTTGTTGATTCTGAATAGGAATTTGGATCCGACTGAAGTTGGTTTAAGCAGTTAGATTAGTATACTTTTGATAATTTATACATATTTGTTCACATTTTTGACATTTTTTTAAGGTATCCGACTACGTTCGGAACCGTGATTTTGAAAAAGCGTATAAATGGGTAATATTTATGATATTTAATATCACTTAGATTAGAAAATGTATATAAAATTGTTTTAAGAATAGTATTACAATAAAAAATTATTTAAGTACAATACTTTGACAAAAAATGAACATCGAATGACCCATTTTCAAAATATTTTCTTTTGTGAAAAATACTTCTATTATAATAATATGTTACATGTATATATCTCAGAACTCTGTACAGAGGCTCAACTAGAATTTTTGAAATGTGTAACTTAGAAGTGGGTTTATCCATGTTTTACGACAACAGAGGAGAGAAATTTTAAGAAAAAAACGCCGATAATTACTTCAACGGGTTGTAACTTTGAAAATAATATGAATTTTTCAAAATTCATAGTTGAACCTCTGTACATAGGTCTGAGCTATATGCAGGCAAAATATGTTATATAACAGAAGCATTTTTCATGAAAGGAGAACATTTTAAAAAAAGGTTATTCTAAGTTAATGTTTTGCCAAAATATTGTATTTAAATAATTTTTTTGTCAAAATGTCCTTAAAATAATTTCATACGTGTATTCTAATCTAAGTGACACTAAATATCATGAAATTATCCATTTATGCGCTTTAATAAAAACACTGTTCCGAACCTAGTCGGATACCTTAAACTTGTAAAACTGTAAACGTAAGTGAAGAAAAAATGCACTTTAGACATTGAATGTTGTTTGAGTTCAAAAAAAAAAAAGAATAACGTGATGAACGCAAAGAGAAATTTGTGTAACTTGTTTAGAGAGGATGCAGTAAGAGCTTGTTGCAAAGATGGCTTGGGACAGCGTTTCTCAAACTGTGGGGCGCGCCCCCTTGAGGGGCGTGATAACTCTACAAGGGGGGCGCGAGCATATTGAAAAGTTGAAAACTAAAATATTATTCAAAACATTATTGATTTACTGAAAGTAAGCAAACAAAATACTTTTTGACATAATAAAATATAAAAACACATTTACACTGATACAATACACTTATAAATGTATTAGTACTGCATGCTATATTTTACAATTAATTTAGGTAACTCTACTGCACAATGTATTTTATTATTAATTTAACAATACTAAGAACAAGTTTGATAATTACCAGTGACCCCATGGACTTGTATTAACACTTATCTTGATGATTTGTACGGTTTATAATTAATTCCTTAAAACTGCGGATTAAAAGTTACGCGGTTCGGTCCTCAATGCCGTGGTTTTCCATGTAGACGTGCATACTTTATTTTGGGAGGAGAAAGGGATAAATAAGAAAAATCCTCTGAAATAAGTAAATCCTTTGCAAAAACTGTCAGGGTCCCTTTATAGTATTCCAAAGTCTTGGGAATAATTTTATGGATAGCAGTGCACAGAAAAATTCGTACTTCGGAAAGACGTATATATACGTCCAGAAGATTAATGCTTTGGCTGGGTGGGACGTTTATATACGTCGGTAGTACATAAGAGGTTAAAGTCGTACTGTAGCTTTAGTGTAAAAGTATAATATTATTGAATTCAATACAATGTTATTGTATGGAGGGCGAGGGGAAAATAATGATTGAATATTGGGTCGCGAGTATTGAAAGTTTGAGAACCACTGGCTTGGGAAATTTAGCTTGGGTTATTTTTCTTTGACAGATAAATCCAGATCAGGAAGGTCATCAGATGTCAGTGACGAAGTGCTACGCAGTATGATCAGGACAAGTCCCACTTTAACCACTACAAAAGCAGCCTTTAAGCTTGGAATTCATCAGACTACTGCTTTGGATTACATTAAAGCAGCGTTTCTCAAACTGTGGGGCGCACCCTCCTTGGGGGGCGTGATAACTCTACGAGGGGGACGCTAGTATATTGAAACGACGAAAACAAAAGATTATTTAAAAAAATTATTTACTAAAAGTAAACAAACAAAATATACTTTCTGATATAATAAAATATAACATAAATATTTACACTGATATAATACACTTATAAATGTATCAGTACTGTACAATGTATTTTTATTATTAATTTAACAATACCATGTTCAGAACCCCATGGGTTTATATTAACACTTATCGTGATAATTTGAGAAGTTTATAGTTAATTCCTTAACTTAATTAAAAGTTACGCGATTTGCTCACCAATGCCACCGTTTTCCATGTAGACGAGCATATTTTGATGAGGGGGCTTTTTGAGGGAAAGGAAAAGGAATAAATAAGTAAATCCTTCACAAATACTGTCAAGGTACTTTTATTGCATTCCAAAGCCTTCGGAATAATTTTATGGATAGCACTGCACTGACAAGATCATACTTCGGAAAGACGTATATATACGTCCAAAAAATTAATACTTTGACTGAACCAGACATTTATATATGTCGGTGACACATAAGAGGTTAAAGTCGTATTGTAGCTTTAGTGTCAAAGTATAGTATTATTGAATTCTATATATTGTTATTATATGGCGGGGCGAAATGAAAATGATGATTGAGTAGTGGGTCACGTATATTGAAAGTTTGAGAAGTACTGCATTAAAGGGTTTGATTTCGTGCCCAAACTCTCTTTTTGGATTCACTCGAAATAAGCGAAAAAAATTAAAGGACAAATTTCGATCTCTTCTTCAAACCTTGTTCATTACAAAAGGGAACCCTTTTCGGTCCACATGATGAATGGGAATGAAAAGTGAGTAGAGTAAAAACACGTGGTTAAAAAAAACCATACATGTTTACAAAGAGGAAACACCACCATCTGCATCCAAAGCTAGTGCGCATCAGAAGAAGGTTGTGTTGTTGGTTAGACAGCAAGGGTGTAGTGCACTACCAGTTGCTGAAAGAAATTAAATGGCCGTTACTGCTCGTAACTTGAATCTTTGGATAAAGAAATTCAACATAAACATCCATCTTTGTTCAACAGAAAGGGTGTGATTCTTCATCACGGCATTTCTGGGCCGCACTTGGAAAGAAACATTGCAGAAAAAATTGCGGATTTGAGTTGGGAAACTTTACCTCTGCCAGCATACATTCCTGATATTGCCCCATCTGACTATCATCTGTTCAGATCGCTGAAAACCTTTCCTGATAGGAATAAATATATAAATTTTGAGAATGTCCAAATGGCTATGGAAGAATACTTTGTCTCCAAAACAGAAGACTTCTTTGCCAAGGGATTATATGCGCTGAGAAAGCGCTGCAGATAGTTCAAACAACAACAAAAAAATTGTATGTTAGATTTAAATTTTAAATAAAAATCTTTTTCCTTTACAAAAAAAAAAAAAAATTGGATTTTTCTTTTACACCCAATGTTACGAAGTTCTAGGGTTCGACGTTTAACTCAAAATCAAGCCATTGAAATTATTAAGAAAAGTAATCGTATGAATTGAAATTTATTAAATGGCCAGAATTCTATTTTTTGAAATAACAATGCTAATCGGAAATACTTATGGAACCTTATGGTGCTTTCAAGCTCCGAAACACGCACTTATTCATGTAACTAAACACAAACAACATGAAACTATTCTAAAAATCTCATAATAAGGATGAGTATATTAATGTATATAAAACTAAAAATAAAAAAAAGTAGCAGCATACACACTAAAATATTTTTTTACACTTATATAGCAATCTTTTGCGGTTTAAACATGGAATAAAAATTTTCCAATTTTCGTCTTATCAGTATAAATGCAGGAACTAATTATATAGTTCAGAAATCAAATTGCTACAAGTTTTCCTCTAATTTTCTCGATTTTTTTCAAATTTTTTTTCTGAGGGTCATTTTATTTCATCCGCCCCAAAACATGACATAAAACAAGAATGTTCTTTTTATCACTTTTACTAAGGATTATTTCTGCCATGGTGTATCTCTTATAATGACTCTCAAGCCCAAGGATACCAAGAAGTAAAAGTTGCAAGCCATTGCTTAAGAGAGAAACAAGTAATATAAAGAAATTCTTCGGAAGTCAATTCCTACTTAGGTCAACACAAAAATAAAATTTGTTTTAGTTACTTTTTATTAGATAGTTACATTTAGTATAAAAACATGCATATACATATGACAAAATCATAATATTAAGAAACAAAATGGAAAGCAAAATTTCCTTTTTAAATATGGTGTTAAACATTTTTTATTTGATACTATTTATTCATTAGTTAAATTTAATTTTTCTAATAAAATAGTATAATAAGTAAGAAATCACATTATCAGAGATTAGGCCATCCTAGGTAGGATTCAAACCCACGACCTTTGGATTAGAAGTCCAATGCTTTATCCATCTTGCAACATAGATACAATGGACGATTTTCCTTTCTATATATGCTGTTGGATTATTTTTGTACTATTTATTCATTTTTAATTTAATTAATGAATTAATATTTGAAAAAAAACTGTATTAACATCAAGTATCATTCACTGCAGGTTTAAAAAAATATATTTGATTTTGAATGGATGAATAGAAAGTATTTTATTAACGACTGAAAATTTGAACAAGATATATATATATATGAATACAATGCATCGAGTAGTTTTTCCTTGATAATTAAATATTATGTTTGTGTTATCGAGGTACACTTGAGGATACTTGTTACATGTTACTTTTCATTATTTCGTGTTGCAGGACATTTGAAACAGTACACATAAAACCTAATATATAAAACAGAAAAGCAAACAGGTGAAAGTAGGCAGCGATGTTTACATAGAGAATGCGAGCAGACAAAGAAAATGAGCACAAAGAACTTTTGCTTTTTATACTGGCTGTGAACATCACGTGACTCCTTTCTAACAGGAGCCCTGATTGGTCAGAAATTGGCGGGAGCGAGTTTCTGAAGCAATGTTACTATTCGATTACGATTAAAATGAACGCGTTATTCCTGAACCTAAGAATTAAACGTTATTTAAAAGGATACTAGAGGGAATTATTACATACTATATATATATATGGAGAGAGTGAACTAATAGTAGGAATTGACAGAAAAAGGCTGTCCGGAACAGCAAATTGCTTTTTTTGTCCCCTCCCCCCTTCATGGGACGTGCTACCTGCGTTGGGAAACATGAATATAGGTTCCTGTGCTTGTACAAGCTCCATAGAAAACGAGAGTTTGCAAACACAATTTTAACTTTTTTTTTTTAAATTTGATATAGGAAACCTCTAGGTTTGATATGAGGAGCCTCAAGATTGCGCACGACATAGTTTGAAGACCACTGCTCTATTAAAATGAAAATATCGTGCAGTCGTTAAAAAAAATGGGTCTTACTTAATAATTTTCTCAGTTTTCATCGCAACAGAATAAATAACTTCGAAAAATAATTTTCACATTATGGAACCCAGTTTTATTTTTATTAATCTGTTTTTCTTTATTGATTTTGATTAGATTTTAAATTTGAAAATGAAAAAAAATAATAATAAATAATAAATTTTTAATTGAAAAGCATGAGTTACTGAGGGTTGAAAATTGGTCTTCGATACAATGTTAAATGAAAGAACTTAAATTAAAAAGAATTCGTTCTCGAAATGAACGTGCAGTTTTATTATTATAATCAGAAATAGTAATATGTATGCATTATTTACTTTCCTGATTTCTTGGATTAACTATGGAAATCTTAAAAAATAAGAAATAATTGTATGAAATCAACTGAGCATATAGTTTGTGTGTTTTCTAACATAGTTTTTTTGTTTTTATTCTACAGGAAAAGATGGGCTTTATCTAGCTAGGGTACTCAGTTCTTTTAATCCTGCTTCAGATATCAGCTTTTTTCCTCAATATGGAGATGAACTATTTCCAAATCCACCCTACGAAGATATTAAGAAGGGGCGTTTCCATCAGATTCCACTTCTGATTGGTCATAATAGTAATGAAGGAGTGACTGAAGTCACTTCTCTTCCAGAGCTATTCGGATTTTTTGGTGACAGTACTCCTATGATTAACAAAACTACTGCCAAGTTTCTTCTCCAGAATGTTTTCCTCGGTAAAAGCTGTTCTATCGACTCTGTAGGTAATTACTATTTTAACACAATAGGAGACAATGACTTCTTCAACATAAGGCAGCAACTTTATGTAGCATATGGAGATATTGTTTTTGTATGTCCTACGACTTTTTTTGCTGAAAGATATGCTGAAAGAAACAACACTGTCTACTTTTACCTTTTCAATCATCGTCCCAGTATCACTCCTTGGGCACCCTGGATTGGAGTTACTCATTTTGATGAAGTTCAGTTTGTCTTTGGTCAACCTATAAGAGATCGAGGACGATACACTTTACACGAGTTTGATCTCAGCATGAAGCTTGTGAAATTTTGGACTAATTTTGCAAAACAGGGGTAGGTACGAATATTTCTTACGTTATATATGAATGTTATGAATTTTCTAGAACAGGGGTCGTCAAATCACGGCTTGCGAACCGCATGCGGCACTTTGTAAAGACGATGGAGGCTCCACAGACTTCTAGAAGTACGAATTATTAAAAAAATTACATCTACTGAAACTATTGCCCTCATCTTCCTATATAATTTTCTATTGAAAATATTTGCCTTATTTTTATTTAAATATTGGAAGAAGACCAAGACTCAGGTGTATCGATTGCCTTACTTACTTACTCGGGAGAATCGAGCTCACCCAAAGGGTTTCGAGCTGCGTACCGACTCTCCTAGAAGAAACTTAAAATACTAAACGAACTTTATATACTAAACAGAAATACATATACAAAATGATCCTGAGAATAGGGGGAAGACTACAAGATACAGTAAAAGTACTTTACAATATAACAATGCAAATACAAATACAAAACACACACATAAATACGAACACACAGATGCTTTCTTACTAATGAGACAGGAGAGACTTTGAAATAGAAATAAGATGCACGGGGATATCACTTTTATAAGGAAATGTGAAATTAGGGAGGGGAGGAATGTTAGATAAACATTTTTTTCTGTTATATTTTTGGCAAGACAGCAATAGAGCCAGTCCCCTTGCGGCAACAAATACCGAGGTGGTCCTGACAAAGGGAGGGAATAGTCACAGTAGGTGTCGATATTTAGAAACCGGAGACAAAAGGGGAGAAAAGATCTGAAAACTGTTAATGTCAGGAACTGAAAAATTCAAGCCAAAAACAGGACAGTCTGGAATGGAATTCTCAGGAAGGCCAAGGCTACCCTGGGCTATCGTGCCTTGACGAAGGAAAGAAACATTTGACTGGTTTCATATTTCTATATTGAGCTATTAAGAATAGTTTTAAAGCTACTAAAGTCTAATTTATAGCTAGAAATGCTGCCATGGGAAGACACTCCTCGATGTGGTTTCAGAAAGGTTGGCTTATTTGCATACACGAGTTAGGGAAAACTTTTGAATCTGAATATGAGACATACTCGAGTTCTAATAATTGCAGAGTAATGTTTTAAGTTTCTTCGGGTTTGAGAACGGCTCCCCGTTCAAATGACACCCGGTTTTTTAAAATCGGTCGGTAAGTTGGCTTTCAAGCCAAATAGGTCGGTTTTTTCAAGAAGGTGTTTCATTTTTTAAAAGAAATTACAGGAATTTCGCGATACGGAGACCAGATTTAGATTCCTGGTCAAATTCCGAGAGAAATGAGTCACTTTGATAAGTTTCTAGGGTAAAAAAAAATAGTGGTGGGCATGTCACTGAAAGAGACTATTGAAAGAGGGGACAAATTGCAAAGAAACAGTTGGGCATAACTTTTGAACTAATTAGAATTTCGACAAGCACCATACATGTTCGTGATCAGCGTTGAATTCTGTGCAAAAAAGTTATGTTTGGTAAGAATTGGAGGATGATAAAAAAATGAACCAAACGCACGAAAAAGAGAAATGCGTTGCAATTAAGCCCATCTGAAAGAGGAACGCTTCAAAAAGAATAATACCACAATTAAAATTTTTTTACTTTTTTTTTCGGTGCTTTTCTGATACTTGTCATAGAAATGCATTACCAAAGTGCAATAACACGAGTTCTAATAATCGCAGATGTTTAAATTTTAAGTGTCTTCGTTTAATGTTTTAAGTGTCTTCAGGATTGGGAAAGGCTCCCGTTCGAGTGACACTCGGGTTTTTGAAAATCGGTCGGTAAGTGTGCTTTCAAGCCAAATAGGTCAGTTTTTTCAAGAAGGTATTTCATTTAAAAAAAGTTAAGGGAATTTTGCGAAATGGAGACCAGAATTATATTCATGGTAAAATTTCAAGTAAAATGTGTCACTTTGGTAAGTTTCTACTGCAAAAAATAGTGTTGGGCATGTGACTGAAACAGACTATTGAAAGAGGGTACGACTTTCAAAGAAAGAGTTGGGCATAACTTTTTAAAGAGGAGCATTAAAGAGGAACATTGAAAGAAGCCCATTTGAAACAGGAACGCTTCAAAAAGCATAATACCACAATTAAAATTTTTTTCCCTTTTTTTTCCGGTGTTTTTCTGATATTTGTCATAGAAATGCATTACCAAAGTGCAATAACTCGAGTTCTAATAATCGCAGAGTAATGTTTAAGTGTCTGCGGGTTTTGGAACGACTACCAGTTCGAATGACACCCGGGTTTTCAAAATCGGTCGGTAAGTTAGCTCTCAAGCCAAATAGGTCAGTTTTTTCAAGAAGTTGTTTCATTTTTCAAAAAGTTACAGGAATTTCGCGATACGGAGACCAGATTTAGATTCCTGGTCAAATTTTGAGTGAAATGGGTCCCTTTGGTAAGTTTCTAGGGTTAAAAAAAAATAGTGGTGGGCATGTCATTGAAACAGACCATTGAAAGAGGGGACGAAATTCAAGGGAACAGTTGGGCATAACTTTTGAACTAATTGGAATTTCGACAAGCGCCATACATATTCGTGATCAGCATTGAATTCTGTGCAAGAAAAATTAAGATTTAGATTCCTGGTGAAATTTCGAGTGAAATGGGTCACTTTGGTGAGTTTCCAGGGTAAAAAAAAATAGTGGTGGGCATTTCATTAAAACAGACTATTGAAAGAGGGGACGAATTTCAAAGAAACAGTTGGGCATAACTTTTGAACTAATTGGAATTTAAACACAAGCGCCGTACATATTCGTGATCAAACTTGAATTCTGTGCAAAAACAACTCAGTTTGTTAAGAAGTGAAGGATGACAAAAAAATGACCCAAATGCACGGAAAATCAAAATGCTTTGCATTTAAGTCCACTTGAAAGAGGAACGCTTCAAAAAGGATAATACCGCAATTAAATTTTTTTACTTTTTTTTTCGGCATTTTTCAGATACTTGTCATAGAAATGCATTACCAAAGAAAAATAACTCGAGATCTAATAATCGCAAAATAATGTTTTAAGTGTCTTCGGGTTTGGGAACGGCTCCCCGTTTGAATGACACCCGGTTTTTTAAAATTGGTCGGTAAGTTGGCTTTCAAGCCAAATAGGCCGGTTTTTTCAAGAAGGTGCTTCATTTTTAAAACAAGTTATGAGAATTTCGCGAAACGGAGACCAGATTTACATTCCTGGTCAAATTTCCAGTGAAATGGTTCACTTTAGTAAGTTTCTAGGGTAAATAAAAAAAAAGTGGTGGGCATGACACTGAAAGAGAATATTGAAAGAGGGTACGAATTTCAAAGAAACAGTTGGGAATAACATTTGAAGTAACTGGAATTTTGACAAGCTCCATACATATTCGTGATCAAAGTTGAATTCTGTGCAAAAACAACTAAGTTTGGTAAGAATTGGAGGATGACAAAAAAATGACCCAAACGCACGGGAAAATGAAATACATTGCAATTAAGCCCATTTGAAAGAGGAACGCTTCAAAAAGGATAATACCGCAATTAAATTTTTTTCCGTGTTTTTTTGATACTTGTCATAGAAATGCATTACCAAAGTGCAATAACTCGAGTTCTAATATTCGCAGAGTAATGTTTTAAGTGTCTTTGGATTTGAGAACGGATCCTCGTTCGAATGTCACCGGTCGGTTTTTTCAAGAAGGTGTTTCATTTTTAAAAAACAGTTATGGGAATTTCGCGAAATGGAGACCGAATTTATATTCCTGGTCAAATTTCGAGTGAAATGGGTCACTTTGGTAAGTTTCTGGTGTAAAAAATAGTGGTGGGCATGACACTGAAAGAGACTATTGAAAGAGGGTACGAATTTCAAACAATTAGACATAACTTTTGAACTAATTGGAATTTGGAGAAGTGACATACATATTCGTGATCAGCGTTGAATCCTGTGTCAGTAAAACTAAGATTTAGATTCCTGGTCAAATTTCGAGGGAAATGGGTCACTCTGGTAAGTTTCTAGGGTAAAAAATAGTGGTGGGCATGTCACTGAAAGAGACTATTGAAAGAGGTACGAATTTCAAAGAAGCAGTTGTGCATAACTTTTGAATTAATTGGAATTTTAACAAGTGCCATACATATTCGCGATCAGCGTTGAATTCTGTGCAAGAAAAACTAAAATCGGTAAGAATTGGAGGATGGCAAAAAAATGACCCAAACGAACGGAAAAGAGAAATGCGTTGCAATTAAGCCCATTTGAAAGAGGAACGCTTTCAAAAAGGATAATACCACAATTAAAATTTTCTTACTGTTTTTCGGTGTTTTTCTGATACTTGTCATAGAAATGCATTACAAAAGTGCAATAACACGAGTTCTAATAATCGCAAATGTTTAAATTTTAAGTGTCTTCGTTTAATGTTTTAAGTGTCTTCGGGATTGGGAACGGCTCCCGTTCGAGTGATACTCGGGTTTTTGAAAATCGGTCGGTAAGTTGGCTTTCAAGCCAAATAGGTCAGTTTTTTCAAGAGAAGGTGTTTCATTTTTAAACAAAAACAGTTACGGGAATTTTGCGAATTGGAGACCAGATTTATCTTCCTGGTCAAATTTCAAGTAAAATGTGTCACTTTGTTAAATTTCTACTGCAAAAAAATAGTGTTGGGCATTGGACTGAAACAGACTATTGAAAGAGGAGACGAATTTCAAAGAAACAGTTGGGAATAGCTTTTTAAAGAGGAACATTAAAGTGGAACATTGAAAGAAGCCCATTTGAAACAGGAACGCTTCAAAAAGGATATTACCGCAATTAAATAATTTTTCCCTTTTTTTTCCGGTGTTTTTTTGATATTTGTCATAGAAATGCATTACCAAAGTGCAAAAACTCGAGTTCTAATAATCGCAGAGTAATGTTTTAAGTGTCTTCGGGTTTGGGATCGGCTCCCCGTTCGAATGACACCCAGTTTTTTAAAATCGGTCGGTAAGTTGGCTTTCAAGCCAAATAGGTCAGTTTTTTCAAGAAAGTGTTTCATTTTTAAAAAAAATTAACAGGAATTTCGCGATACGCAGACCAGATTTAGATTCCTGGTCAAATTTTAAGTGAAATGGGTCTCTTTTGTAAGTTCCTAGGGTTAAAAAAAATAGTGGTGGGCATGTCACTGACACAGACTATTGAAAGAGGGGACGAATTTCAAAAACACAGTGTGGCATAACTTTTGAACTAATTGGAATTTTGACAAAAGCCATACATATACGAGATCAGCGTTAAATCCTGTGGAAGTAAAACTAAGATTTAGATTCCTGGTCAAAATTCGAGGGAAATGTCACACTTTGGTAAGTTTCTAGGGTAAAAAAAAATAGTGGTGGGCATTTCATTGAAAAAGACTATTGAAAGAGGGGACGAATTTCAAAGAAACAGTTGGGCATAACTTTTGAACTAATTGGAATTTCGACAAGCGCCGTACATATTCGTGATCAAAGTTGAATTCTGTGCAAAAACAACTAAGTTTGGTAAGAAATGGAGGACGACAAAAAAATGACCCAAACGCACGGAAAAGCAAAATGCTTTGCAATTAAGTCCACTTGAAAGAGGAACGCTTCAAAAAGGATAATTGAGCAATTGAAATTTTTTTACTTTATTTTTCAGCGTTTATCTGATACTTGTCATAGAAATGCATTACCCAAAAAAATTAACTCGAGGTCTAATAATCGCAAAATAATGTTTTAAGTGTCCTCGGGTTTGGGAACAGCTCCCCGTTCGAATGACACCCGGTTTTTTAAAATCGGTCGGTAAGTTGGCTTTCATGCCAAATAGGTCGGTTTTTTCAAGAAGTTTCTTCATTTTTAAAAAAAAGTTATGGGAATTTCGCGAAACGGAGACCAGATTTATATTCCTGGTCAAATTTGGAGAAATGGGTCACTTTGGTAAGTTTCTATTTAAAAAAAAAGTGGTCCGCATGTCACTGAAAGAGACTGTGGAAAGAAAGTACGAATTTCAAAGAAACAGTTGGGCATAACTTTCGAACTAACTGGAATTTGGAAAAGTGCCATACATATTCGTGATCAGCATTGAATTCTGTGCAAGTAAAATTAAGATTTAGATTCCTGGTGAAATTTCGAGTGAAATGGGTCACTTTGGTAAGTTTCTAGGGTAAAACAAATAGTGGTGGGCATGACACTGAAAGAGACTATAGAAAGAGGGTACGAATTTCAATGAAACAATTGGGCATAACTTTTGAACTAATTGGAATTTGGACAAGTGTCATACATATACGAGATCAGCGTTGAATCCTGTGCAAGTAAAACTAAGATTTAGATTCCTGTTCAAAATTCCAGAGAAATGGGTCACTTTGGGAAATTTCTAGGGTAAAAAAAAATAGTGGTGGGCATTTCATTGAAAAATACTATTGAAAGAGGGGACGAATTTCAAAGAAACAGTTGGGCATAACTTTTGAACTAATTGGAATTTCGAGAAGCGCCATACATATTCGTGATCAAAGTTGAAGTCTGTGCAAAAACAACTAAGTTTGTTAAGAAGTGGAGGATGACAAAGAAATGACCCAAACGCACGGAAAAGCAAAATGCTTTGCAATTAAGTCCACTTGAAAGAGGAACGCTTCAAAAGAGATAATACCGCAATTAAATTTTTTTTTACTTTCTTTTCGGCGTTTTTCTGATACTTGTCATAGAAATGCATTACCAAAGTGCAATAACTCGAGTTCTTATAATCGCAGAGTAATGCTTACGTGTCTTCGGGTTTGGGTACGGCTCCCCGTTCGAATGGCAACCGGTTTTGTAAAATCGGTCGGTAAGTTGTCTTTAAAGCCAAATAGGTCGGTTTTTTTAAGAATGTGTTTCATTTTTAGAAACAAGTTACAGGAATTTCGCGAAACGGAGACCAGATTTAGATTACTGGTCATATTTCGTGTGGAATGGGTCACTTTGGTAACTTTCTAGGGTAAAAAAAAAAGTGGTGGGCATGTCATTCAAACAGACTATTGAAAGAGGAGATGAATTGCAAAGAAACAGTTGGGAATATCTTTTGAACTAATTGGAATTTTGACAAGCGCCATACATATTCGTGTTCAGCGTTGAAATCTGTGCAAGATAAACTGAGCTTGGTAAGTATTGGAGGATGACAAAAAAATGACCCAAACGCATGGGAAAGAGAAATGCCTTGCAATTAAGCCTATTTGAAAGAGGAACGCTTCAAAAAGGATAATACCGCAATTGAAATTTTTTTTCTTTTTCGGCGTTTTTCTGATACTTGTAATAGAAATGCATTACCAAAGAAAAATAACTCGAGGTCTAATAATCGCAAAATAATGTTTTAAGTGTCTTCGGGTTTTTGGGGAAAGGCTCCCGTTCGAATGACACCGGTTTTAAAAAGGGGCAGTAAGTTGGCTTTCAAGCCAAATGGTCGTTCAAGAAGGTGCTTCATTTTTAAAAAAAAGTTATGAGAATTTCGCGAAACGGAGACCAGATTTATAATCCTGGTCAAATTTCGAGTGAAATGGAGACTTTGGTAAGTTTCTAGGGTAAAAAAAATAGTGGTGGGCATGACACTGAAAGAGACTATAGAAAGAGGGTACGAATTTTAAAGAAACAATGGGCATAACTTTTGAACTAATTGGAATTTGGACAAGTGCCATACATATACGAGATCAGCGTTGAATCCTGTGCAAGTAAAACTAAGATTTAGATTCCTGGTCAAAATTCGAGGGAAATGGGTCACTTTGGCAAGTTTCTAGGGTAAAAAAAAATAGTGGTGCGCTTGTCACTGAAAGAGACTATTGAAAGAGGGTACGAATTTCAAAGAAACAGTAGGGGCATAACTTTTGAACTAATTGGAATTTCGACAAGCGCCGTACATATTCGTGATCAAAGTTGAATTCTGTGCAAAAACAACTAAGTTTGGTAAGAAACGGAGGATGACAAAAATGACCCAAACGCACGGAAAAGCAAAATGCTTTGCAATTAAGTCCCGAAAGGAACGCTTCAAAAGGATAATTTAGCAATTGAAATTTTTTACTTTTCTTTCAGCGTTTATCTGATACTTGTCCATAGAAATGCATTACCCAAAAATTAACTCGAGGTCTAATAATCGCAAAATAATGTTTTAAGTGTCTTCGGGTTTTTGGGGAAAGGCTCCCCTTTGAATGACACCCGGTTTTAAAATTTCGGGAAATTGGCTTTCAAGCCAAAAAATTTTCAAAAGGGGCTTCATTTTTTAAAAAAAGTTAAAATTTCCAAACGGGGAAACCCGATTTATATTCCTGGTCAAATTTCCAGTGAAATGGTTCACTTTATAAATTTCTAGGGTAAAAAAAAAAAAATGGTGGGCATGACACTAAAGAGAATATTGAAAAAAGTCTACAATTTTAAAAAAAACAGTTAAATAACATTTGAACTATGGAATTTTGACAAGCGCCATACATATTCGTGATCAAAATTGAAATTCTTGCAAAAACAATAACGGGAGATGGGGATGACAAAAATGACCCCACGGGGGAAAAAGAAATACATTCAAAAGCCCATTTGAAGAGGAACGCTTAAAAAAAGGGTAATACCCAATTAAATTTTTGACGTGTTTTTTTTTTTTTCATGAAATCATTACCCAAAAACAAAACTCATTCTAATATTCCAGAGTAATGTTTTAATTTTCGGATTTGAGAACGGATCCTCGTTCGAACGTCACCGGTCGGTTTTTTTTAAGAAGGGGTTTCATTTTTAAAAAAAGTTTAAATTTCCGTGGGGACCCTTTAAATTTAGTTTTTTTCGAGTGGAAATGGAGTCACTTTGGTAAAATTTCGGGGGAAAAAAAAAAAAAATGGGGCAGCCTGAAAGGGCTATTGAAAAAATTTTCGAAATTTTAAACAATTAACATAACTTTTTTAACTAATTGGAATTTGGGAAGTGACTACATATTCGTGTCAGCGGGTTGGTCCTGTTCCCGTAAAACTAAAAATTTAGATTCCTGGTCCCAAAATTTTAGGGGAAAAAGGGGCACTTTTTGGGAAATTTCTTAAAAAAAAAATGGTGGGCATGTCACTAAAAAAGACTATTGAAAGATGGTTCCCCAATTGCAAAGAAACAGTTTTATAACTTTTTTTAATTAATTGGAATTTTTTAAAAAAGGGGCCATACATATTCGCGATCAGCGTTGAATTCTGTGCAAGAAAAAAAAATCGGGAAAAAATTGGGGGGAAGGCAAAAAAAAATGGCCAAACAACGGGAAAAGAAATGCGTTTCAATTAAGCCCATTTAAAAAGGGAAACCCTTTTAAAAAGGATAAAACCACAATTAAAATTTTTTTTACTTTTTTTTTCCTTTTTTTTTTGATACTTTCCTTAAAAAATGCATTAAAAGTGCAATAACACGAGTTCTAATAATCCAAAAAGTTTAAATTTTAAGTGTCTTTGTTTTTAAAGTTTTAAAAAGTCTTCGGGGTTGGGGAAAAGGGTCCCGTTCGAGTGATATCGGGGTTTTTAAAATCCGTCCCGGGTGAAAATTTTAAGCCAAATAGGTCAGTTTTTTTAAAGAAGGTGTTTTTATTTTTAAAAAAAAGTTACAGGAATTTTGCAATTTTGGGGAAACCCGATTTATCTTCCTGGTAAATTTCCCAAATAAAATGTGTCACTTTGTTAAATTTCTCTGCAAAAAAAAAGTGTTGGGCATTGGACTGAAACAGACTATTGAAAAAGGGGACAATTTCAAAAAAAACAGTTAAAAATAAACTTTTAAAGGAACATTAAAATTTGGGAAAATTGAAAAAAAGCCCATTTGGGAAAAAAGGAACGCCAAAAGGATATTACCGAATTAAATAATTTTCCCTTTTTTTTTCCCGGGGTTTTTTTATATTTGTCATTACCAAAATGCAAAACTCGAGTTCTAATAATCGCAGAGTAATGTTTTAAGTGTCTTCGGGTTTGGGGTCGGCTCCCCGTTGAATGAAACCCCGTTTTTTTAAAAACGGCGGGGTTGGGTTTTGCCAAAAAGGTCAGTTTTTCGAAATGTTTCATTTTAAAAAAAAATTTTCAGGGAAATTTTTTGGGTACGCAGACCAGATTTAGATTCCTGGTCAAATTTTTGTGAAATGGGCCTTTTGGTTTTAGGGGTTAAAAAAAATAGTGGGATGTCACTGACACAGACTATTGAAAGTGGGGGGCGAATTTCAAAAAAACAGTGTGGCATAACTTTTTAACTAATTGGGAAATTTTTACAAAAGCCATACATATACGAATCAGCGTTAAATCCCCTAAGTAAAAAAAGAAACCCCAAAAATTGAGGGAAATGGGTCACTTTGGTAAGTTTCGGGTAAAAAAAAATGGTGGGCATTTCATTGAAAAGACTATTGAAAAGGGGGCGAATTTCAAAACAGTTGGGGATAACTTTTTAACTAATTGGGAAATTTTGACAAGCGCCGTACATATTCGTGATCAAAGTTGAATTCTGTGCAAAACAACTAAGTTTGGTAAGAAATGGAGGATGACAAAAAAAGACCCCAAAAGCACGGAAAAGCAAAATGCTTTGCAATTAAGTCCACTTGAAAAAAGGAACGCTTCAAAAAAAGGGTAATTGAGCAAATTGAAATTTTTTTCTTTATTTTTCAGCGTTTATCTGATACTTGTCTGTCTACCCAAAAAAAAATTTAAATCGAGGTCTAAAATCGCAAAATAAGTTTTAAGTGTCTTCGGGTTTGGGAACAGCTCCCCGTTCGAAGACACCCCGGGTTTTTTAAAAACTGGTAAGTTGGGTTTCATGCCAAAAAGGGCGGGTTTTTTCAAGAAGTTTCTTCATTTTTAAAAAAAAAATTATGGGGAAATTTTATGAAACGGAGACCGATTTATATTCCTGGTCACATTTGGGGTGAAATGGGTCACTTTGGGAAGTTTTTATTTAAAAAAAAAAAAAATGGTGGGCATGACACTGAAAGAGACTATAGAAAGAGGGGACAATTTCAAAAAAACAATTGGGTAACTTTTTTAACAAAGAATTTGGACAATTCATACATATACGGGTCAGCGTTGAATGCAAGTAAAACTAAGATTTGTTCTGTTTAAAATTCCAGAGAAATGGGTCACTTTGGGAAATTTCTGGGTAAAAAATATGGTGGGGATTTCATTGAAAAAAAACTATTTAAAGAGGGACGAATTTCAAAGAAACAGTTGGGGTAACTTTTGAACTAATTGGGAAATTTGGGAAACGCCATAAAATTCGTGATCAAAGTTGAAGTCTGTGCAAAACAACTAATTTGTTAAGAAGTGTAGGATTTTTTTAAAAATTTACCCAAACGACGGAAAAGCAAAATGCTTTTTCAATTAAGTCCACTTGAAAAAGGAACGCTTCAAAAAAAGATAATACCGCAATTAAATTTTTTTTCTTTTTGGGTTTTTTTGATACTTGCTAAAAAGCATTACCAAAGTGCAATAACTCGAGTTCTTATAATCGCAGGTAATGCTTACGTGTTTTTGGGTTTGGGTACGGCCCCCGTTCGAATGGCAACCGGTTTTGTAAAATCGGTCGGTAAGTTGTCTTTAAACCAAATATTTGGGTTTTTTAAGAATGTTTTCTTTTTTTAGAAACAATTTCGGGAATTTGCGAAACGGAGACCAGATTTAGTTTCCCTGGTCATTTTCGAGTGAAATGGGTCACTTTGGGTTTGTTTCTAGGGAAAAAAAATAGGGTGCGTTTGTCACTGAAAGAATATTGAAAGTGGGTGAATTTCAAAGAAAGAGTTGGACTTTTTTTGAACTAATTGAATTTCGAAAAGGCCATACATATTCGGATCAAAGTTGAATTTGACAAAACAACTAAGTTTGGTAAAATTGGATGCAAAAAATCCCAAAAGCCGGAAAAGCGAAACTTTTGGAATTAGCCCATTTGAAAGAGGAACGCTTAAAAAAAGGATAATACCGCAAATAATATTTTTTATTTTTTTTCGGCGTTTTTCATACGTCATAAATCATTACCTGGGGGGTTGAAGGATGACAAAAAAGTGCCCCAAACGAAAAAAAGAGAAATTTTGCATTAAGCCCTTTTTTGAAAAGGAAGGCTTCAAAAAAAAATCCCTTAAATTTTTTTTCCCTTTTTTTTCGATGTGCATATTATACTTGTCATAGAAATGATTAAAAGTGCAATTACTGAGTTCTAATAATCGCTGAGTAATGTTTTAAGTGTCTTCGGGTTTGGAAATAGCCCCCGTTCAAATGACACTCAGTTTTAAAATGGGTGGGGTTGGTTTTTAAAAAACATAGGTCTGTTTTTAAAGGGGGTTCATTTTTTTAAAAAAAAAAAAAATTTGGAAGGAAAAAATTTAAGGCAAATTTGGGGTGGGCACTTTGGTAAATTTTGGGAAAAAAAATTGGGAAAGGGTGAAACCTTTAAAAAAAATTTAAAAATTTGGCAAATTTTGAATTTAATTAAATTGGAAAATCCTAATTTTATAGGGTTTAATCCTGGAAGACAAAAAAGATTCCAAATTTTTATAAATGGGACTTTGGAATTTCAGGAAAAAAAAAAAATGTTGGGAAATTTTTTAAAAAATTTTGAAAAAAGGGGGGAAACAAAAAAAAGCCAAAAAGAAAAAATTTTGAAAAACTATTTGAAAAAATTCGTAAAAACAACAATTAAAATTTTTTTTTCT
>BMAV01000593.1:0-11092 GCA_019973955.1 Trichonephila inaurata madagascariensis
AGATACATATTACTTTTCAACTGTCAAGTGAGAATGAGTTGTTGGGAAAAAAAGACTTGACGCATATTTGATCGTCATTGCCAACGAAATATATGTTTCTATAAAAGATTCTGATAAATAAATTATAGTCGATTATTTTGTCGAAAAAGTTATTAATCTTTTAAATTTGGGAAAGTTTTTTTTGAATTGGGGGACAAATATTGTAAAAATTTTTTTATTAAAAAATCAAATATTTAGTGCAAAATAAAATATACCTAGTAGTTTAAAAATGATATTTTGAATAACATGCAAAACATTTTAAAGTTTTGTAGCAATTGCATATTCGCCTGAAGTGGGTTCTACACAGCGTGGTAGTGATAAAGTTTGTTTCTAGTGGATCATTATTTTCTAAAAATAATAAATAAATAAAATAAGATAAATAAATTTTTAAGTAGTTTCGTGATTAAATTTTTTGTATGGTATAACCTTTTAAGAAAAGCCCTTTTTTTATATTTTCCCATCCGTTCTTGAACAACAAATTTTGTATTGTCTAGTACACTCACTTTTCGCAGGAAGAGGAAGAGAGAGAGAGAGAGAATATGGGTTATTACACAATACCATTCAATAAGACACGAAGGGTTATCTTCTGTAGGTGGTCTGCCAGGTTTCTTTTGTCCTGAAACCACATCATTATATTTATAAAAAAAGCTCTTCTACAACTTGGATTGAAAATTCGAAAAATGTAATATGTATTCCAACTATATTTTTATAGAGTAAGAATGCCTTACGGAGTATATATACCTTGTCTAGTAAATCTAAAAGCATCTTTTTATAATATTTTTACTAGCGTTTTTGGATTGTCGGATGAAAGGATATTTCCTGATCAGAGTGATCTACACCACTCACAGTTAGATTGACGTCAAAACAATCTTTGACTTGAGTATAACTTCCTTTTTTTATTTTTGTAGTTGATCATTGAAATATCTTAAACACTGCTCATCAAACACACACACACATCCAGCTTACATTCCCATCTTCCAGCTAAAATCTTCCCTCTCTGAAAAGCTATGATTTGACCTTTTTGTAATTGAAATAAACTTTTCTCGATATGTATTCCGGTATTAACAATACATCCGAAAAAAATTTATCCGTATAATACTCGGGCCTGACATTTTGAGCACTAGTGCCGTGTTCGAAATTATCTCGGTCATGGCTTTAAAAGGGTTCCCCCCAAAAAAAATTCTTCCCCCTGTTTAATGACGATGCAGAAATGTAATATTGGAAAATATTCGTCCACGGAATGTGCATTTTATTTGACTTATTCAAATATGTTATTGCTGATTTAAAGTGCTGTATTTTCTCTGATGTGCAATTTATTAACCTATTCTGTGTAGATTTATAGATGTGTCTCCTTTGTTTTCTGTTAAAAGGCCTTCTATTACTAATACCGATAGCTCTAGATTAAAATATGATTTATTCCGAAAGAATCTGTATGTTAACAACGTGAAATGTTTTTGTATTTAAAAAAACCCCATCTTCCATACAGTTTATGGTAAAATAAATGGAGTTCCAGAGTGAATGCTAATGATTTATCTTGAAGAAAACGTAAGAATCTGGTGTACATTATAAAAGATATAGTATCCTAAAATACAGTCAGGGATTTACAAAGGATATATTTAAGAGGAACTGAAAGCCGGATAAGAAGCTCTTAAACGCTCGCGCGCGTTATCTTTCACGAAATCGTTTGCTTTTATTTCAATCTAAGTAGTTTTTGAAACGCTAAATATATTTCACACACATTTTACATCAATTCATGAGTATAATAAAACAATTAATGTTTCTTATAACAAAATTAACACTAGATTGCCCAAGGAAGTCATTTTAACTGCTTTTTTCATTTCAATTAGAAAAACAATTACGTATATAATGACACAACTTGTTAGAATTTTTTAGTATACATTTTTTTCCCAGGTGAAGTAAATTTTTTTCTTGTTAATATTTACTAATAACTTTTTATATGACTGTAAATAATACATAACTATTAAAAATTAATTTTAAACAATCTTTTTTGCACATTAGTTGATCTTTCACAATGCAGTCATTTTGACTGCTTAACATAGATTTATGCTAAGTTTCAGACATATAAGAGACACTTATGCGAACTATCGTAAGCAAATCAAAAATACGAACAGCAGTTATGCAGATTATTATTAACTCAAGTATGTCTCCCACATGCAGATATATGCAGAAAATTATATACCCCTCACAGCAAAAATAACAATAACGTTTTAAAACTTTGGTAATTGTTTAAAAAATCCCTGAAATTTAAGAATTAATTGAGAAATGCATAGATGAATGACTTGATCACTCTCAATTATTGTTTTATAGTACAACTCGCCTTACATAGAATTTTGAAGAGACGTGAACACCGGTTTAGCTGAACACCAAGAATTATATAAAGAAATAAAAAATTTAAAAGAAAAAAAAAAAATCAAATAGCCAATACTGTAAAAATTTTTTGAAACGTTCATCTACTTTATTCTTTCGGGCAAAAAATTTTTTGGATTTTGAACATTAGTTTAATAAATGAAGTTAGCATTTTTTAAACCTCTAGAAAAAATGCGTTCATTATCAAAAATGCTCAAAATTAATTATTATTAGTTTGGAGAGAAATAAATTCCTTATTTTTTCGTTAGGTGACTTAGTGTCGATATCTCATGAAGTATCGGTCAAACAATTTCAAATTTAGGCTCGTTGTCAAAACGACATTTCACACTAAAAAAATTACTTTGCTTTTTTTTTTGTTGTTGTTGTTGTTTGGTCCATTCAGTTGTAAGTTACAGGATGTTAAAAATGGAAGTCAACAAAGAGAAAATTAGGTTCTTTTTACAGTTTTTTGATAAAGGCTAAAATGCAAGCCAGGTGGCTGAAATTTCGAATGATGTTTATGGTGCCGATACTGTAACATCTAATTACGTGCAATTTTGGGTTTTGTCGTTCCCTTCAGGTATTTTTGATGTTTAAAAATGCATTGCCAAAAAGGCCCCTCATCGAAAAATTTGAAAAATCCGGGAAAAATCGAAGTTGAACGGCCTGTTAGTAGTCCCAGTACCACCCAAGGCAAAAATCGACCATAAAAAAAGTTTTAAACCATTTGCGCAAAGTTATTCAAAAAATAGCTCCTTTTTTGGGTGCCACAACAATTAAAACCCAAAAACCCGATGGATCGAATTTCCATCGCGAAGCCTTCCAAACGAAAAGAAAAGACCCATTTCTTAAGCGGGGGGGCTGGGGATGACAAATGGGTCGTATACACTATTGTCGAAAACGATCGTGGGCAAAGTGGGAGAAGGCTCAAACGTGGGAAACAGGACAACCCGGGAAAAAAACCCCCCGGGGATTTGGTGGCTGGAAAGGTCACATTGGGGGGCTTCCCCATGGCCAAACCTAAATTCGATCTCTATTTGGGAAAAACTGGCCTTTGAAGCTAACGATTGAAGAAATGGCCAAAAATGACCAAAAGGGTGTTGTGTTCCTTCAGGAAAACGCCAGGCCCTACCTGCAGTGACTTGCCAGAACCTGGGGGGAGCTTTTTTGGGAAATTTTTTAATGCATCCACCATATAGTCGGGACCTGGAACCAAGCGATAACCACCTTTTTCCCATTCAAAAATTTCCCCGATTGATAAAAAATTGGGACAAAGAAAGATTGAAAAAACTATTACAAAGATTTTTCGCCAAAAAAGGGGAAATACTTCTATGAGAGGGTATTATGAAGCTACCTTTGATATGGCAACAAATTAACAACAAAACGGTATATATTTGACCCAAATTAGACGATCGGAAGCATGTTAAATAAAGTCTTGATTTCCATGCAAAAATAATGGATTTCTCTTTCCCCAACCTAATATTTTTTTTCTGCTATTTTAATTTTATACGTTTGTTCTTTATTGAGGTAATACGTATGGGGGACTTATATTTTATTTTTTATTAATTAAATTTAAAGCCATTTTAATACTATTATATATATATATATATATATATATATATATATATATATATATATATATATATATATATATATATATATATATATATATATATATATATATATATATATATATATATATATATATATATATATATATATATATATATATATAAAATATATATATATATATATTACTATATATTTAAGTATATTTTTTTGAATAGATATTAATGTAAATGTATAATCATAAAATACATAAGTGTAAGAACACATATTTAAATACTGATACCTTCAATTTTAACATGTGTTTTTCAAATTAAATTAAATCAAATGTTTCTTAAAGCTGAGATAATGAATAACATCGAACGCATCTAATTTTTCTCTGTAGAAATCGTGTTGGTATAGAAAGAAAATATTACGGAAATTGTTATTACTACTATATATATAATGGACAAAAAAAAAACCTTTTTGTAAAATGTTTTCATATCTATATATAAAGACATTTGTTTTTATACTTCACTACAACTCGTTTTTATAATAATATAATAAAATTCAATTATTTGTGATCCGATAACAGAGAAAAAAATATAAATTCATGTCAATACTCTACTTGCTGTATCAAAAATTATTCTTTTGCTTTTTCTGACACTATATGATTTTTTTTTTAACAGGTATTCTTTTTTTCTTGCAGGTATTTATTCCTTTACTATTTTTTGGTTAAGATATAATGCTATTGAGGGTTGAAGAAAAGAATATTAACGAGTTAAGGGTTTTTTGGGTTTTACATGCTGCTTTTACTTTTATATTTTCATAATTTCTTGTATATTTTGTCATTATTACGCTCGTAAAAGACCCAACAAAATTTAAAATGTTATTCATTGAACTTGATTTAGGCAAAAAATGTACCAACATTCCAAACGATGCCAAATCTCTTGAATTAATAAAACAAATTTCAATTTTGTGCTTATATGTAGTATTTATTGAGCTTTTGATTTTACTAACTAGAAAAGTTTGAGGTGTTACCCACTGATAAAAGTAGTTATTTTTGTACATAAATACCATACTGAAATAAGCTGTTTTGAAGATATCGAAACATTTGTAAGTATTTAGGATAAATACATAAAGAGAAAATCTGAAATCAACGGTGATATATTTATGCGCATAATTAATATAAGGAATATGTTCATATTTACTGCTGAACAAGCAATTTGTACCATTCAATGGCAATTAAGGTATTGGCAGTGAAAAGCATCATGTATAATTTTGGCATCAGAACATCTTGTAAGCGTATGTTTTTCACATTTTTTATAGATTTTTTCATTTATTGTGAATCACAGTTATTTCACAAATCTGAACAAGATAATATTTAATTGAATGAGGGCCTTTAAGGAAGTAAATATAGGCACATGTCATCAAATATAAGCAAGGACAGGGGCCACGGTAGCCTAGTGATCAAGGCAACGAACTCGTGGCTAGAGTGTAACGAGTTGAGCTAAGTACCGCTGCAGAAGGGGTCGATGCACTTTAAGTATACCAAGGCTCAAACATGTTCCAGTTTATGAGGTGTGGGATTTAGAAGAAGAGATGCAGCTCAGGTGTCATCTTCGTCACTTGAACTTAGTTCAAAATGACGGGGTCCCTCGAATAGCTGAATGGTGCTAGGTTCACTCACCCAATCGTATGTGAAGGCTTTTGAAAATGAATTTTAAGTAATTATTTCTCTTTTTACATGCATTGTTCACTTGATCCAATGTGTTAAGTAATACTTAAGCATGAAATGCTCAGGACACATTTGCGATCATGAAAGGTTTGCACATTGAGAAGCTAGAAATGCTTCGTTGTATTGGAGTATAAAACATAACCATGAAACATTTCCTCCTAATTTCTACAGGTTATTCTTCTATATGACTGACATTAGAAGCATTTTACATGAAATGTTTTTGTTAATTTTGTACACACACACACACAAACACAAACGTGCACACACACACATTCTGTGTTATGATAAATAAATGCACAAATCTAATGGCATAAATTTGTCGATATCATGATATGCGCTAACTTCCGACGGGAAGCTAGTTCTATTGCAATTTTTGTCCAACCCTCAGAATCTCCAATCATTTTTCACTTCCCGAGTAAAATATAATTTTATTTATAATTCCTTTTCCATTGTTTAAATTACTTTATTAAATGTTAAAGTTTTCTCTGAGTATTATTTATTGCTCCTGTCTCTGACCATGTATATGGAAGAATAATAAAGATAATAATAAATAAATAAAAAGCACAGCTTAAATAAAGATGCACAGAAAGTCGTTTGCACTTTATGGAAACGATTTTGATACTTAATTTTCATCTATAAATCTTGTATTTTTCAGGGCAATTGTCTTTTATCAGATAGTCGTGATTCTTGTCATAAACTTTAGCTTGAATTTTTCATGAATGCAAACTTTTTCTTAGTACTGTCATGCAATTCTACTCCTTTCCTCTTGAAACGTTTTCCAACGTTCGTTCATTGTTCTTGGATGCCGTTTTTCTAAGACGTTTTAATAAACTGAAAGTACATAAGTACATAAGAAGTTTCAGGGGATTTTGCAAGTATTTCATTAAATGGGATGCACTTTATTAGTGTTTTTGATTCTTTCTTACTTAAATAAGTGGTGTGTGTTAAATAAGTGTTAGACGTGTGACTAGAGGCTTTGTTTATGTAACGCTCTCATATTTATCAATTTCCTTCTCCAAATAATGTTGGAATTTCTTCTTCAAAAATTGATTCTATAAAATATTCTGTTGATAGTAGAGTGAATTAATACTGGCTTTACTTGAGACTCTTTTAGATTTTGAATTTTCCGTTGTAACAAAACCTGAAACAATCGTGGGTTCGTTTGGAAACTTTCCTATTTGGGAAGCTATTTCGTATGGTCATTCCCGTCAGTTGAGTAAAGGAAAAATGATCGATTTTTATTACATTTACTTAATTATGCCCATATCTCATTGAGTGTTACTACAAATTTCCATTTTTGAATAGCTTTGTATATAGGTTTTTTTTTTCAATAATTTTCAACAATTAGTTTTTCTTTCAGCAATATGCTTTGGAAAAACAGATGAACTTGAGGTTTAAGATCTTTTTTTTTAAATTTTAAACCTTTATGAATAATTTTACTCACAATGTGCCGGGTAACATTCATAGATTTGATGCAATAAATCTTTGTGCCGGTTGAATTTCTTTTAGGACTAGAGACTTCACTTGCATGACATTAGTCTACGTTCGAACAGTCGTAGAACGAGATTTTGTGGTCACATTTTCATCTTTATTTTAAGCTATAGCCCTCTTTTTTCGAATTAAATATATTATAAATACCTTGTTTTGAAATGCAATAATCAAGATTTTTACACCGCTTTATAATTGATTGATACAAATATTTTTCCTCGGAAAGCGCAATTACGTAACCTTTGAACCATCTATCAATTTTAGGAGCCATTTTCAAAATAAATCTTTTATTTTATATTCCCAAATTTAAAAAAATTTCAACTTTTTCTGAATTTTCCCAATTTTTTATCTAAAAAAACCGAAAAAAAAAATTACAAAATCGTTTCGATAAAGTGCGAACAACCTTCTGTATTTTTACATTTAAAGAAAGGGAAAAGGCATTATTCTTATTTATAGAATAACGCACAGATTCATTAATGTTCAAGATGTATTCATATTCTGACATTTCACTTAATTCACTAGGTAAAAACAAAAATTAAAATAATTGTATTCAAGTTCAAGCAAATTAATACAATATTAAGTTGAGAAATGAGGCTTATATACTTTATCATTTTAATGTCAATTTAAAATACTTGAGTACTTCGAAGCCTGGATGAGAGGGAAAAAAATACCACACTGCAAATCATGGCGCCATTTGCATTGAAATATGAACAGAGGAGGTGTTCCCGAGGAACAGCCAAATTTCTCAGCTTAAGGTATTGATAAAAAACGCCCCTTTCTTTTTTCTCCGGACGTGATGTAAATTTTTACATTTTTGTTCTTATTCTGGTTATTCAGAAACGAAAAAAAAAGGAGTTTCTGTTTTTTTCGTTGTTTTGAATATGAATATTTTTTTTGCGGTTTCCCCGAAAATACTAATAAATGACAAAATAAGGCAAAATAAATAGGAGTAATTTTATTCCTTTGATTCTGTCTATGTTTTGAAGCATTAAAGGTTATAATTATTGTAATATGTCAAATGAATTTTTGGATATATCATCTGGACTAGAAAGTGAATTCAATTTAAATAGTACAAGGGATTCTCTACTTAAGCACACAGATGTATTTTTATATATCCTTGGTACAACAGAAATAGATTATTAAGAAAAAAAGTTTAAAGAAATAAGAAATAAATTGGAAATATCTACTTTTGCTTATTCTAATTCAAAACCACATAAATGATAGAATGAAAAAATGTCCATATTTTTCTTTAAAATTTTATTCACGCGAAAAAAAAAATTTTAAACATGAAGTGAATTTGACATTAAATATGTTCTCTTAAGACCTTTCAAAGTGGGAATAATGTATTGACTTATTTAAAGAACTTTGTTGCACTTTTAACTGCGATATCTAGAAGCGTTTATTGAAAATATTGTAACGAAGTTTGAGTAACCAATGCTTAATTTTAAATGAAATATTGTAAATAATTTATATTTGGATATTTATTTAATTAAAAAAAAATTGCTTTCTATTTCACTTATTTTAAGATAAATTATGTAAAACTTGCAAGCAACGTCGTCCCTTATATTATAAAAGAGTTTCAATTGGAGCTTGGCGAAATAATGGCGATGCAACCACGTTTGCATCATTTTTGGAAGTCATCAAGTCTGAATTCTGGAAGCCATTTTGGGGTACTTGGCGAACTTTTGGATGATTCTCGGAAAACCTAGAACCGTCTAAGTCTAATGACCTAGAACGTAAGCGCACTTTTCTAGAAACCTCTGAAAGGTAACCACGTTGATAACAAATAGCGGTTGCTTGCTGGTACAAAGTCAGTTTTTCTTCAACTGTTGAAAAGTTCACTATCCAACGAAAGAAAGGTTGCTTGTGGATAAGTTTTAACTCACTCGGCCTGTATTCTTAGGCACTCATTGTAGTGTCTGAGCAGAGTAGAAAATCTGAAGACGTTCTGTAACTTATTGTACAAATTTCACCACTGTATCATGTATTTTAAGGATCATTTTTCTACATTAAATATTATTGTTCTTAAAAAACTGCTTTATTCTTTGTGACTGATAGCATAAAATCCATGAATCTTGGTCTACGAAACAATGTAGTAATAATATTTGGAATATTGTAAACAAATTTATTTAGTGTCTCATGAATGTTTCACTGTAAAGAATATGAATTAATTAGAATAATTGGAATTATAAGTAATGCTTGAAATTATAACATGATGGTAAGGGTTAATACAACCGGCTACAATAAAGTTCGGTGAATGAAGTTAAAATGACTGATCTGGAAACACTGGCGAAAGAAAATGCTGAGCATGTGTAGTGGCAGGTGTTAACCTTCTTCCCACACCAATATTCAACTGAGCGTCGTTTGTGATCCGTGTAAGACTTATTTTTTACAACGTGCTTGTTTAGTGCGTTGGTTCTTAACTGAGAACAGAAAAATGAACGAACAAAATATAAGTATAACATTTTGTTAAGCTTGAAAAGACACCAGAATTAATTTTGCGATGCTCACGTACCCTTCTAAAACCGGGGGCGCGCCCTCCTGAGGGGCGGGGCCCCCAAGCGGGGGCCCGGGACATATTAAAAACAAAAAAAAATATTATTTTAAAAAATTAATTTTGAAGGTAAAAAAAACAAAATACATTCTGACGTAATAAAAATTAAAAAAAAACATTTCCCTGATAAAAATAATTTAAAATGTATCCGTTCTGCACAATGTATTTTGTAATTAGTTTAATGATTCTAAGTTAAGAACAAGTTTAATAATTACCAGTGATCCCAATGGCTTATCATATATATACTTTAAGTTTTTTTACCAAAATTAACACTTTTCTATATAATTTGTACGGCTTATGAACCTTAACTGCCGATAAAAAGTTACGTGATTCGTTCCCTAATATCACCATTTTGTATGTATGCAAGCGTATTCGGTGTATTGCAGAGGGAAATAAATAAGAAAAAGATCTTCGGAAATAAGTAAATCCTTTACAAAAACTATGAAGGTCATTTTACTACTTTCCAAAGTCTTTGGAATAATTTTAAGATGGCAGTAAACAGAAAATATCTTATTTCAGAAAGATGTGTCTATAAATCAAAGGAAATTTAGGCACTGGCTGACTGAGGCATTTATATACGCTGGCAGCACTTAAGAAGTTAAAGTCGTATTGTAGGTTTAGCGTCAAAGCATCTGACTATCGAGTTCAATTCACTGTTATTGTATAAAGGGAGGCGGGAAAAAAATTATTATTGAATATTGGGTCGCAAGTATTGAAAGCTTGAGAAGCACTGTCGTACATATTTATCAAGATCAAGCAAGATTCTTGAACAGTATTGTCACTAAGGATGAGTACTGGTGTCTCAGGTACGACCTCAAAACGAAACGTCAAAGCATGGAATGGCGTTCTCCTACATCACCTCGTTGGAATAAGGTCAGAGCAGGAAAATCACGCGTCAAAACGATACTCATCACCTTTTTTGATAGTCAAGGCATTATCCACAAGAACTTTCTACCAGAGAGACGGACGATGAATACTGTAAGGTACATTGGAATTTTGATCCGTTTCATGAAACTTCTACGCAGGGTACGACCCGGTACCCCAAAATTCATGGTTTTTTTTTCACGGAATGCTCACCCACACAGCCAAAATTTGTAAAAAAGTTCCCGGCAAAAAAGGGGGGGTCAAATTGAACATCCCCCTACTGGTAAATCAAATCCCTATAGAGAGGTGGGAAATGGGGTCGCGACCCCCGTGGGGGCCCAGAAATTTTTGGGGTGAAATTTTGAAATGATTATGCCTGCATCTGCATACCTACATGTACTTAAAAAGGAAATGCCGTCATTTACTGTTTTAATTTCAATTTTCCCGCTTCGCCTTTTTTTACCTTGCATAATTTTGTAAAAAGTAAGACGCAAGTT
>BMAV01000594.1:0-48787 GCA_019973955.1 Trichonephila inaurata madagascariensis
TTTTTTTTTGTTCACTTTAAAAGGTTTTATTATTTTGCAGTATTTAATACAAAGGTTTTTATGACTCTATACTATTAAGTAGTTTATTCAATTATTTGGTTATATATTATTAAATTAGCATTAGTGTATCTTATTGATTAATAATTACATACTTATAATATTTTCACCTTTCTCGATGGCACAGTAGTATAGGCAAAATACAGGTTAAGGTTGGCTGGCCAAAAAGAATTTTAAACCTGGTATTCTTGGTTCCTAAGGCCAAGAGTTTGCTGTTGTACTACTATAGCTAATATTTATTACTATTCTGACAATACTTAGGTTTTTTTTATAATTTTTGTATATATATATACTACAATTTAAGTAATGAGCCGTTATTCAAGTAAGGCCATAGCCATCATTCGGAATAGAACGAGACCGCGGGTGGTAACAGAATTGTCATGGTTGCGAACTCTCGTTCAGTGTTGTCGAGTGGCAGGTTCGAAACATAGTGCCACTGAAGACCAGCATTTAAGAGGAACTGATGTTTATTTAATCTGTTGAGGCTCAAGTCATCCAGTTGGAATTGGTGTGAAAATTTGGAAAGGTGGTTGCCTACTGACCAGTCGTCTTCGTCACTTGACCATGGTTCATATACCCCTTGCGACAATAACCCACGCATTGCTTCAGAGTGAAATGTAAATTAGAATCAAATCAGTCAATATAAGAACAAATGATAGTTAGAATTTTGCAGAATTCCCGTTGAATAGTAACAGAATCCCAGGTTAACCCTATCGTGGGTTTGGGGAAAAATTTTTCCCATCTGCATGATCTTACAAAATACACCTGTGGGAAGCGCAAAACCCATTACAGTAGAACTTTGTTTATCCGAACGTTTATAATTCGGAGCGTCAAATATCCGGACCAGTTTTTTTAGAGACCTTACAGCGAAAAAGCAAAGGCCGAAAAATAATTGATTATTTTCCACAATAAAGGTAAAATTGTGACATTTTCACCTATTTTGCTTTTTCTTCAAGCACGTTTCCCGCATGTGATGATTTTCAATATTCGTATAGCGTCCGGTTTCAAATACTGCTTGAATCGTATTCGGTTTTCGGTTATCCGAACAATCATGTATCCGAACGGTGTCCGGTCCCAATTGATTTGGATAAAGAACATTCTACTTTATTATATATTAGCTTCTCTATTATAACGATGTGAAGATTAATTCTCGCTTCAGTTTTTGCTACTGAACATAACCCAGCGATTATGACATCTGTAAATCAGACAAAGAAAGATGGTACTAAAGAAGTACCTTGTCCAAAAGTTATCGCTGTATATAACGATGCCTCTGGAGGGGTTGATTGTTTCGATCAACGAAAAGAAAGATACCAAATAGGGAGAAGATCTGTAAAATGATGACATCGTATCTTTTAATTTCTTATTGACTTTGCCATCATAAATAGTTTCATACTGAGACATGTGAACAAACGAAACAGAAGCTTAAGCCAGCTAGCATTCCGTATAGCATTAACTTGTCAACTAATATACGGATATCCTTCAAGAAAAACAATGAACGTCCTGCTAGCTTCCAAGGAAAGAAATATGTAGTTCCGGATGATGTGCGCTTAGCCAGTGTGGAAAACCATAAGCCAAAGACGGTTTTCAACTATACACCATATAAGAAATGTAACACAAAGGGACAAGTAAATAGGACCGGCTACATGTGGACAGAATGGGATGTCTCCTTATGTATTGCAACAAGCTTCTCATCTTTTATGGCAAATAATCACCATTAAATTTAATTTTCTGTATGATGTTTAATGTTTCCTTGTGGGAAATATTCTGCCCACCCTTAAAGTTTAAATGTAAAAATAAAATAGGGCAAAATAAAATATATTTCCTTTATTGTCATTGCTCATTTGCTAATAAAGAATAAAAAACTGCGAGAAGTTCAAAAGACTAATAAATGGCCCACGAACAGGGTTAAACCTAATTAGACATTGAAGAGTGGTGTGGAAGTCAAATAAGTGAGACATGGGTTCTAATGACATTGTTGCCATCTTACCCATTTTCTTAATTACTTAGTACCTAACCATTAAGACGCCACGTTGCTTTAGCGAAACATCATTACACAGCTAAACATATCAGCGTTTTAAATAATGTTCATTATATAACGATATTTGGAAAGATCCAAAAGAAAGATAGCCATAATATTAAAATTTATCATTAATATTTAACTTAGTTACTGCGTAAAATTGCATTAAGGTATCCGACTACGTTCGGAACCGTGATTTTGCAAAAGCGTGTAAATGAATAACATTTATGATATTTAGTGTTTTAGATTATAAAATGTATATAAAATTGTTTTAAGAATAGTATTACAATAAAAATTGTTTAAGTACAATATTTTGACAAACAATGAACATAGAATGACCAGTTTTTAAAATATTCTCCTTTTGTAAAAAATGCTTCTATTATAATCATATTTTGCCTGTATATAGCTCTGACCTCTGTACAGAGGCTCAACTAGAATTTTTGAAATATATAACTTAGAAGTGGGTTTATCCATGTTTTACGACAACAGAGGGGAACAATTTTAAGAAAAAAACGCCGATAATTATTTCAATTGGTGGTAACTCTGAAAGTAATGCGAATTTTTCAAAAACCCTAGTTCAGACTCTCTGGAGAAGTCTTTACTTTATATAAGCACGCGCGCGCGAAATATTATTATCTTAGAGGCATTTTTTATAAAAGGAGAACATTTAGAAAAAGATTATTCTAAGTTAGTTTTTTGCCAAAATATTGTATTTAAATAACTTTTTTTTGTCAAAATGTCCTTAACACAGTTTCATACATTTATTCTAATTTAAGTGACACTAAATATCATGAAAATTATTCATTTATGCTCTTTTTAAAATCACGGTTCCGAACGTAGTCGGATACCTTAAAGAAAACACTTGAATTTCGTGTACTATGTTATGGATATTTCTGGAAAATATTTAAAATATTGATGTAAGAGAAAAATTATGATTGGTTCTATAAAGAATTAATAAAATATAATAGGCATTTATGTTCGCCATTTTTAAAAATATTAATATAAGGATTCAGAATGATAATGCATATATGCATACGTTACGCATATATTCATACATGCAATATTACATAGATAAAAGATTGAGTGGAAAAAAATAAAAGTTAGAAAACAAAGCAAAACTTTTAAAATCTTAATTATAAATAAAAAATTTTATTAAAATTAATAAAAAATTATATTTTAATTGAAAAAACAAAGAGAGTAAAAAAAAAATCTGAATGTACACACATTGTACAAGATGTTTGCAAACTCCAGTAACGTAAAACAGAGATGATATTAAGAATCAAAACAAGAAACATGTGCCAGGAAACTTTGAGTTGCAATCCATTTACAGTAACATCAAGAAAACAAATCGATTACCCAAATGGCATTGATGAATTCTGTTTCAAAGTGAAACTAGAATACCTTCAAGCATATAGAACTTTCGAAAAATGAATTACAAATATCTAGGTCTGGGATTTGATTCCTTCTAGGTATTGCATGGGAAAGAGTATTAAGGTACCCTTTTTAGTTCCCGGAAACCCGTGTTTTTAAAAAATAGCGCATAAATGGATAATTTTCATCATTTTTTGTATCCAGATTAGAATACAAAAAAAAATTTTTTTAAAAAGACATTAAAAAAAATTTTTTAAAATTTCAATATTTTGGCAAAAAAAATTTAAATAGAACAACCTTTTTTAAAAAGTTCTTCTCTTATAAAAATGCTTCTAAAAAATAATATTATTTTTTCAGATAAAGTAAAAACTTTTTCAAAAGTCCCGAACTAGGATTTTTGAAATATTCGCATTATTTTTTAAGTTACCACCCAAATTTAAATAATTATCGGCGTTTTTTTTTAAAATTTTCTCCCCCCTGTTGTAATATAAAATAAAAGGATAAATCAATTTGGTTTATATATTTTAAAATTCTAGTTGAACCCCTGTAAAAGGGGGTCCAAAAATTTTAAAGCAGACAAAATATTTCTATATTGGGGAAATGCGGCGGCTTTGGGTTTGTGGGGTTTTTTTTTAAAAAATATTATCTGGCAACCCCCACTGGTTCAGTTTCGAGCAGTTACTCCCGGGTTTTGAACCACAGAGGGGGTTGACGTTCTCGGATTAATAAAATTTTTGTATATAAGTGGTGGTTTCAAACACAAAAAAATACTTAATTTAAAGAACCAAGTCCCCTCTATAGAAACATTTTTTATAAAAAAAAGGGAAAGTTTTGAAAATTGGAAAATTTTTATGTTCATTTTTGTCAAAATCATTTTAATTAATTTTTTTATTGTAATCTATTTTAAAACAATTTTATATACATTTTCTAATATATAAGTGAAACTAAATATCATAAATATAATCCATTTATAAGCTTTTGAAAAATCACGGTTCCGAATGTTGTCGGATACCTTAAAAACAGAAATACCCCGAATTTAGCGATAGGTGGGACTAAGTGATAACCAAGTAAATCGAATTCGCGTAAATCGAGGTATAATTTCACATATAAACGCATATAAATTTGTCTAGTTGGGTCCGAAGACGAGAGAAAAAAACAGTCTTTTTAAAAAAAATGTTCAATGGAATCTTAGATAACACAAATACAAAATCGAAACGATGTTATTTTGATGTAGGTTTCACAAAATGTAACAAAGTAGTCTGCCGGATCAAATGTTGTTTTTTTCTCCCGCAAAATTTCCTCGCGACATGCTAATAGTTTATTGATTCCTTGCTTTGTTGAAAAAATACATTCTTCCTTGGAGTCTATATTTTTTAAAATTTGTAGCCATTTTACAATTAAACTTAGGTCTTCTATCAAATTCCAAACCATCATTCGATCTTCTGATTGAACTGAGTTCTAAGGACTCTTCAATGTTTTATTCTTACTCATGCATTTCTATGAGTCATCAATTGCCAACTCCAGCCGTTCCAGGACTGCAGCCGTTCTTTAACGTCTTCACTGTCCACTTCTAATTTTATTTACCTGGTGAAATCGACAGCTTCTTCAATCACATTACTTATTTCACCAGGTTCCGTCACTGGTTCTACGTGAGTTTCAGTTACAAAAAAAGGGCACGGATTTCAAAATCGCGTAACTCTGAGTTCGCGTAAGTCAGGGTAGAGTAAGTCGAGGTACTATAAAGGCCTTTCAATTTCATGGTATGAATCTGTATTGAGAAATATTACAAATCTTTGAGCAGTTGTGGAAGAAATGATATCTTATTGTATTCCAATAAAAATATTTAAATAACACTGTTGATAGTAAGTCATTAATCTTTGCAGAATAAGGAAAAAGAGTTACTTGAATCTAATGAAGGTATTCTTACGATGAGGATGTTTTATTTAAACAAATACGTAAATGCTTTCTGATTTTTTTTTCTGACTTTCAATCAGAAACTCTGCTATATTTTTTCCCTCTTCTTGTGTGTGGCTGTTGTTGTTTTGCATTCTTTAAATGATTCTTGGTACCCAGTTAACTGTGATTGACGAAAATATTCGTCATGGAGAAGCTGCAGAATTTTGTGTATTGACGAGTATACTCGTCATGGATAAAAAGTAGTGACCGTTGACTATTTAAATTGCAATTTTTGAGAAAAACAAAACATATTCTCAAATGTCAAGATGTTTAGAATATTATCAGACTAGGCCGAAGTAAAACAAGTAAATTTAAAAATATGAAAAATTTAAGATTGTGATATGGTCGTTCTATGGTGACCATATCTTTGATTGCCAGCGTGAATTAGAGGTGTGGGATTCTCGAAATGAATCGACATTACTGGTGCAACAAACTTTTATTAAGAGTTTAACTTAGAATTTCTAATATATTATTGGATAAACATATTGAGAAAAAACCAAACGCGTAGTAGCTAAGAAACCTTGATCTAAGCGTAACGGATCACTTACCTAAATAATTATATATATTATCCGCCTACTTTCCAATTCTGGCAATATTACGAGTTCTAATGTATCAGCAATCTGTCCTACCTTGAATCAAGCTACAGTTCAATCACTTTCAGAGACTGTTACTTTTGTGATGCAAAGTATGCTGCCTTGTAATGGCTAGGAATCCGTTAATCTTTGGTAGGCCGTCAAATTTGTATTTCAAACAGAACTTTCTCTAAATTGCCATCCCGCTTATAAAACTTCCCTGTTCGCTTGAGGCTATATATTTGCATTTAATTGCATGCGGAAAAAGATTTACGCCGTGAAATGCAGTCAAGAACCCAGAGGTTATGTTAGAGAAAAGACGCGTGGCCGTCACAAGATTAACTTGTAGCCGTCCCCATGCTCCGGCTGAAATGGCGCATAAGTTAGCATAAATTTATTTTTGTGCGATGATAAAATTTATTTAGATGTTATAAGGGGCAAAAGAAAAGTTGAAATTTTATTTATAGTAGGATTTCTTCAGGTATGATTAGGTATGGAACCCAATGCATGACGCCTGACCAGGTGTTGAGATCATTGATGGCTACTGGCCTGAAGTTACTGTATAGGTAATAGGCCAATTATTTATCCTAAACATGTGCTGACATTAGAACAATTGCCCAATGCCTGCGTGCTGCCTAAAAGAACATTTCTTTTTGGAAAGGCAAAGAATGCTTTCTGGTAGAGGACGATCCAACCCTACTGCATTTTATTTCAAGGCACTTAATGTGTCGGTAGGTAGAAAATGCTTTGTCAGTGAAATAAATCAGCGTGTGTTTAGATCTCAATCCGAAAATTTGACAGGCACTAAAATTCAGGAAGAAATTAAATTTTTGCATTTATATGTATTTTTCTCTCTCCATTTTCACAGAGTAATATGTATGTAAAACTTATATTTAAGTTAACCAAGTAAGTATTAATATGCAAAATTGGCAATTTATAAAATAAACCGATCCAATATTTCTCTCTCTCTTACTCTGTCATTGAAGAGTATACTCGTCATCGCTCGTTTTCCGCGACACACGTAGTTACGCTCGCTCGAACGGGCGCGCTACAGTTAAATGGTCAAAAAAATTTTCAAATCTTGTTGAAATTTTACTATGTACTTTGTTTTCGTTCATTATTTAAAAATATATTTCCCAGGTTTAAGAAACTTAAAAATTAAACTATCAGTTAATTAATGAATTTCGTTCTCAACCTTTCGCGGAAAAACAAATTTATAAAATATTTCAGTCGTGTAACTAACTTATTTAAAAAGCTGCTAAATCTTATACACTGATATTTTTAAAATACGTAAAAAAATAAGTGTATGCAATACGTTTATACCGTTTTAGGATTCCATGAATTTCTGTTTTCAAAAAAAACTTGTGATATGGTTGATCTTTGTCGACCATATCGTTCAGCATAAGTTAGAGATGTAGGTTCTCGATGATGGGAACATTTTAGAATTCTTAATATGACTTTTATTAAGAGTTTAACTTAAATTACTTATATATCGAACAAACTTATATTAAGTGAGAATAAATAAAACATATATACGTAATACCGTGGTTACAGATCGCGCAATTGGATCACTTATCCTAAATAATTATATTATCCACCTACTCTCAATCTAATAATAATATTTCGAATTCGAATAATCTTCCTGCAACCCAATTCCAAAGCAACTTGGTCAATCAGCGGATATTCAGTTATGCTCAAGTGCAATGGTATGGACCTTGTAGTAATGGCAATTTCCGTATTGATTCCAGGTAGGCCGTCAAATTACACTTCTAGCACAGGCGAGCTTTCTCTAAGTGCCATCGCGCTTATAAAACTTCTGTCGCGGCACCCCAAGGCTATCTTATTTTACTCTATGCCTTCTACCACTTCTTGGATTTGGGTTGGAAAAGATTTGCCATTAATCTTGGCCGTCAAAGAACACAGAGGTTATGTTAGAGAAAGGACGCGTGAGCCGTCACAAACTGGACTTTGGATAATAATAGACTAAATTTTCAATTTAAGATATTGAAAATCAATACTTCTATTTGAATGAAAATGTAAATTAATTACATTAAAAATGTAATATACTGCGTTTACCTTTCAAGAAATAATGATTATAATCAAAAGTAATAATCAAGTAGAGCTTAGAAAAGATGGAAGGTTGTCGCTAAAAAGGCAAGCTACCTTCTAATATATCATTATATACCTATTTTCTGATGTTTTTGGTGTCCATATATAGGTGACCAATACGTCACTCGCGCTTTTATAGGTTCTGCCCTTCCTCGAAAAGTATAGCACTTTGCGTATACTTTTCAATATTTTTAAACTGATCTTTCTGTTAATCTCTGTATTCAGAGACGCACCAAACATGGCAAAATGTCGAAATGCTGCGGAAACAAATATCCCAGGAAATAACAGTTCATTTGGTATTTTTTAGCGGTCTCAAACCAGGGCAGATATATAGAAAGTACGTTTGGGGTTTTATCGAAAATGCCTGATATTAAATCGACAATTGTCTGTTTGATAGAAAGACTGAATGTACATTTAAAATTCTAAATCCGAGCAGTGGAAATCACATGCTGAGAAATTGGTAAAAGATGGGTGAAATTACTTAAACCATTTCAAAAAATGAACACATTCATATAGAAAAGTATTCCTTCACTTGTTGGGCGTGCGTGCTGCCCTGAAACCAATGCATCAGTTGAAGAAAAGTTTTTCAGTAGTGGCCGTTTTGTGAAGTGGACTAATGAAATCAAAATTGAATGAATATATTTTCGCTACAGTGCTTACCGTAATTTAGTAGGAAGATATTTTTTGCTTGAGCCGATTTAGTAGAAGATGATATATATTGATAAAAATTCATTCAAAGGAAAAATACACTTTTAAGATAATAATTAAAAAGAATGTAAGCGTAATTAGTGTATTTTTGTTTGAATTAATAGAACGTTTCATATATTTAAGTAGTAATTTTTTCTTGACTTTTTCGTCCTCCTTTTCATTGTAAAAAAAATGGTCACCTTAACATATAGGAATTACATAAGACTTCGGAGTTGAGATGCCACATCAAAAACACAGGAACAATAAAAGAATACATCTCTTTCTATTTCATCTGAAACCCCTTTTATTTCTCTGGCCAGGTCGGTTGCCAAGAATACTCCAAACGTCATTTTCTTCAAAAACCCGCCGACGGGCAAGCTGCACAGTTTTTCGCATTCGTTTGCAGACTTCTACTGAGAAAATTTATATTCCAAGACTAGTATGTTCGGATTCTCTTGCAAACTTTACTCAAGTTTTTGTTACGACTCTAAGGTATCACTGTAGTTTCATTTTTCTACAAGTAGGTATAAAGATAACTAAATAACTTCTTTCAATATGGGGTTTTTTTTTTTTTTCCCCATCATTTTTTATAGCTAAACATCGTGATAATGAATTGCTGACAATTCAAAAATACAAAATAAATAGCAAAAAATTTTGCTAATAAATTATTGAATGAAATTTGTAAATTATTCAGTACAGTTATAGAAGGGAATATAATAGCATGTTTAAATATTTCTTTAAATAAATATTAAAAAAATGATGTTTTTTAAATGAAATCAAATTTCGCGTTCATCATTTGTTTTAACATTTTTTTTTTAATTTTTGCATATCATGTTCCCGTGTCTTTTTGTTTTTTACCCCTTTATAACTCACCTTTTGACACCATTTTAATTGTATTAAAGCTGCTATGAATAATCCGAAAATTTCGAACACAAAAAATGTACCATTTGCTTCCACCCTTACGCTCATGGCGCCATCTAGTAAATACAAATTGAATGAATAATTATTTTTAAAGCATGTAATGAAACGCCCTGGCGCCATCTATAACTAATTATATCAACTAATAATTTTATTTTGCAACAGTTGCATCTGACTGTTTAACACTTGAATCTAATATTCAAACCACATGACTCAAGTGGACGAAGCAAGGAATTAAACCTTATGAGAATTAAATATAGATTCTCCTACTTTATAGGTTTCAATGATTAATTTTTAAATTGGAAGATTCATCAATTACTTTCATCAGAAATTGAAAAAATAATAATATATAAACAGGTCTTTTAATTTTTTTTTTAAAATTATCTTTGAAATAAACTATTATAATCACATTTTTGTATTTGAATTAATTTGCAAATCAGATGATTTTTTTTAGAGATCCCGAATTTTTAGTTCTTGAAATTAAATTTTGTTTCTTCATTAACTAAAAATATTAATATTCAAATCTCCTAGGTTTTGAAAAATTTTCATTACTTTATATACGTTATACATAAAATATTTTACGTAAAGGAATTGAGAATAAGATTTAAAAGTAGGTTGTTTAACCCTTGTCTATAAATATTTTTAATTTGACTAGAAATTTCAAAATCTATACGTTTTGTAACGTTTGACACTTGAAACTGACAAATATTCCGAAAGTACATTTTAATCATTAAAGAATATGTTCCTACATGTTTTTTTTAAATATGCATCTAAAAAAGTTTAACATAAATGTAATATTTATGTGAAAAAACTTGATATTATTTATTAATTGATGTATACGTTCAGAATTATAAAAACTTAGGCATTTTGTAAAAATTAAAGAAATTATGAAATAGATTCTTATTGTATTGTATCATTCTTTTAATGATAAACATATTTAAATCATGCAGCACATTTTAAACGAGAAATCATACTTTGAATTTTTTATTATAGAAATCGAGAAATTAAATTAAAAAGTTAGGATGATAATAATTGAAACTGTGTTAAATATGCAATTCATATGATTTTTACTTTTTTTTTCATTCTGGAACCCTTTTTGTTTTGGATCATTTTTAAATCAAAAACTTTTCCGCATTCCTGCAATTTTTAAAATTTATGTCTGTATTTATATATAAAATTCATTTAACTTCTTACTGGTAGTCCACATTTTATAACGGTGGACAAAAACCAAAGATATATCTTAATTTTATTTTTGTCAGTCTTGAAATGAAGCAAATTAACTTGAATAAATGAACAAAATTGAGAGTGATGCAGCAAGAAACATTAATATGTAAGCAAATTTGAATTGTGTGTAGGTGTGACTCATATGACAAAGGTGAGGATTATCGGCGCTTGCTGGTAGTGTTGTTGTCTTTCTAATAGGTTTATTTCCAATATATGTATAAAAAGTATCACTGACAGGGAGCGAATGGCCCGTACAGCCTCTTTCAATTCTTTGTTTTTACATTCACATAAAACACTATATATAAAAAAGTATCGCTGACACAGAGCGAGTGGCCCATCTACAGCCTCCTTTCTATTGTTGCTTTTTCATTCTCCCGGGTAAACAATAATACACACCTTATAATTTAAATAGCGCCATCTAGTGGCAAACATGAACCCTAACAGGTAGAGTTGGTTGATGTAAGAAATCTGAATGTTATGTAAAATCTGGCGGGCGTAGAATTATGATTATGTGCAGCTGATATCAATGAGATGACTTAATTCGTGATAGATTTATCGGAAAGCTACAATAAAAGTCATAAATAATAGATTCTGTCAAAAAATGCAACATCATCAACAGCGTCAACTAAAAATCATCTTGAGTTTTAGTATCATTTTAAACAAGTTTAATGTGTAGCAGGTGCGCACTGGAAGGTGTCATCTTTTATCAATACTACACGTGAGTACTTCAAAAATATCATTCTTACAACGATATCTTGGCCGTTAAATATCTTGTAGAATCCACTAATACCCATTCGTAACAAAATGTTCCAGCGAAAACTAATAAAGTAATATGTAACAATAATAATTTTTATAACAATATTTGTTACAACAATGCAGGTGAATTTAAGTGGAATGATTTTAATGTTTTTAATTAATATCTTTTCAACTGATTGCATATTGGAATATAAATCAACACAACGGCTTCCTCGAATCATTCTCAATCTTTTGGTACATTTGGCGAGTTTCTGCCTGGTGCGGCTCGTGAGAAGATAGACGGACATAGATACATACATAGATAGACAGATAGATAGATAGATAAATAGATAGAGAGATAGAGAGATAGATTTGTTTACCTACGAATTTTAATAGTGTAGACTAGCTGCATGGCCCGGTGTTTCACGGGCTTCTTCAAGTGTACAGCTTTTCACCTTGGGAAATTTTCCCCAGTCCCTCTCAGTGTCAGCACTTCCAGGTGTCTGTGTGATTTCTGTATTAATATCATTAAAATTCTCTTTTCCGGAGTTTCTTCCACCTCTTTACCCGTCGTATGGTTCTATTTTCTTTTCATTTAACCCGGCGTTGCTCGGCATTTTTCGGGGTATAATCTTATCCCCGTGGAAATTTTCCCTTTCTCTCTGGACGTCAGAAGTTCTAAGTGTATGTCATACGCGATATGAATGATTTTTATAATTTTTTTTTTTTTTCAGACAGGCTTTTTTTCGTCAGGGTTTGCTTTTTCCATTTCTTTTCTTTTCCCTTTGTTCCGCCCAGCGTTGTGCACGGGCTTTTTCAAGTATAAAACTCTTTCTTTTCCGGGATAAAATCTTTTTTTTTTCAAATTTCCATTTTCGCGATTAATAGTTTACAAAGCTAATCCAGTTTTATTCACAAGAAAACAGACAATCTACGAATTTATTTTAAATAACTAATTTTGTAATGAGTAATAAAAAACAATACAGCTTTAATTTTTTTAAAAAAATATTAATTTATATCCATGTTTGTTAAATAATGAATCAAAAAATTATTTCAGTTAACTATTGAAAAGACTGCTTATTTTTGGATAAGTGTTCTTAAATTCATACGTAAACAAACGTATTTATTTATATAAGGCTATCTTCGCAAGAAACGGTAAACACAAAAACGCGTCGAAGATACCGAAAGATGAGAAATGATCCGAAGAATCCATTTTGACCATTTAATTTCTTAAATTACAATTATTTTAAAATATATTCATTAAAAACGATAAGAGGCACAATTCGTCTGCATTGTTGTAACAAAGAAGACCTGGTTTGAGCAGTTTGGCTGAAAATCGATTTTCGAAGCCAACTTTTGTCATTGTTGTAACAATAACATTCTTACAACAATGCAAACAAATAAAACTGGAACCAAAGACCAGTTTTTTGATGTTTTTAATTAATATCTTTTTAACCAATTGCAATTTTGGAATATAAATAATCAAAAAGGCTTTCTCGGATCATTCCCGATCTTTTGGTACCTTTGGCAAGCTTCTGCGTGCTGCGGTTCGTGAGAAGATAGACGGACAATAGATAGATAGATAGATACGTACGGATTTTAATAATGTAGATTAAAGAATGTGTTACTGTTCTTTTTTAAAATCTAATTTATCCTTTCTAAAAACGTTGCTGTTCAACTCCATTTTTATTGCGTGTCATTCGGTTAAAATATTGTAAACATTTTTATAAAAATTAATAAAAGTTTTTAAAATTAGATAACCTTGTTAATTTCTTCGGCAATCTTCATTTTATATTTTCTCTACTTGTTGTTCCACTATTTATATTTACTGTCACTATTCATTCATAAATGATTCTTTATCCCTTTTTTTTAAAAAAAAATAGTATTTAGTTTTCTGCATTTAATGAAAACTAATATAAATTACAATTTTTTTTTTAATTTACAATGAATCTAGTCCATTTGATTCTAAACTAGCATTTCATTTTATAAATTTAAAGTTTTACATTTTTTTTTTGTTAGAATTATATTATTATAAATTTATTTGACACTGTCTTTGAATTATTTTACCCTTTACCAATGAATTACACATTTGAATAAGGAGAAAAAACATGTGAAACTTGGATACCTGTCTCACTGTCTAGCAAATATCTTTTTAAAATAATATAACTAAGCATTCAAATAAAAGATTTATTAATAAATCAACAAAAAAAGTAAAGAAAAATTATCAAATTTGATTAGACAGAAAAGACTTCAATGAAAACATCAGAATCAGTGAATAAAAAAGATTTTGCCAAATGCTGATTGTAGCAGCAGAGCTTTTGGTCTGTTCGTCTAAATCTATGGCTGCACCCAAATACAAACTTGAGGCATGATGAGAAACAGCAGCAACATGATGATGGACGGCATGCGATGAAACTGGTGAATCACCATCCATTTTCAGCTCAATATCATTTTGAGCATAATCATTATTTCCCTTGAACGTATTACAGCCTTCTCTGACCATTTTGACAGAAGGATCACTAAGTTTTCTTCGAAATATTACGGCTTCTTCACCACAGGTTTTATTTATGCTGTTTTCTATGCAAACGTCTGCACTTTGACCTTTTCTGAAAGAAATAAAAGTATGTAGCATTAATAGGATTTTTCAATTAAATCATACGTTAAAAGTCCCAAAAATAAATTCCGCCATTTTTTTCATAAGGAAACTTTATTACAATAAGAAATACATTATATCATTATGAACTATACAGCTTGCACTATTTTTCGACACAGTCACTACCGACATCGAGACATTTTTCGTAGTGTACAATGCGTTTGAAGAAACCACTCTGGTGAAACTCGGTTCCTTGTGATGCTAGGAACAATCACACAGCTTTCTCCACTTCAGCACTGTTTTGGAAGATATTTCTTCCTTACTGGTGAACTGAGAGGTTCCATGTTCTTAAGATGGCCTTGCTTTCTCGAGTGAACTGGTGCATTTAAGTCTCATTGCTTGGGATGATTCCGAGCAGGAACTCATTTTCCTCTCGAACGCCCATCATTTTTTGTTTTTTTTATTGAGACTGATTCCCATTCTTACACTCCTGGGATCTAAGGTCAGAATTATCTTCGCCCATCTTGCAAACACTTTTCGATAACACAAAATATCATGGTGCATGTGATAGGTATGTACACGTCCAATACATGGTGTAGACGCCACTCTGACATTGTTATGCACCTGTCCACTAACAGCACATCTTGTGGAATCTAAGCAATGTTGCTTTCATTTATGGATGAAGAGAGACGGCCATCTTGACTTTCATATTTCATTGAACGTGCAACCCCATCATCCAGCTACCAATCACTTGACGAGACATGATCGCTTCCCCATACACATTCTGTATTCCAGTGTTTCTCAAACTGTGGGGTGCGCCCCCTAGGGGGCGTGATAATCCTACGAGGGGAGCGCGAGTATATTGAAAAGTCGAAAACAAAAGATTATTTTTAAAAAAATTATTGATTTACTAGAAATAAACAAAAACAAAATACATTCTGACACGATAAAAAAATAAAATATATATTTACACTGATATAATACACTTATAAATATATTAGTACTGCGCAATGTATTTTATAATTAATTTAACAATACTAAGTTAGAAATAGTTTAATAATAACCAATGACTCCATGGACTTGTCATATATAAAATTATATGCAAAAAATGAACCCTTATCTCGATAATTAGTACAGTTTATAATTGTGACGGGCTCACGCGTCTTTTCTTTAACATGACCTCTGGGTTCTTTGGGAGCCAAGATTAATGGCAACTCTTTTCCCCCAAAAAACCCCAAAAGCGAAATGGAAGAAGAAATCCAAATAAGATAGTTTTTAAATAACAGGGGTTTAAATGGGTCGAAGGGCGATTTGGGAATGTTTATGTGTGAAAAAAACAAGGGGAGAATATTGACCCCAATTGTGAAGTTCCTTGAAGATAAGACATTAGGTCGGGTGCATACCAGCTGTGCCCCCCAGACGCCTCTTCAAAAGGGTTGAAACTAAATTTGGATTAAGGTAAAATTTTTTGGGATATTAGGACGTAATATTAAAAAAAGTGAGAGTAGGCGGTTTAAGTAATTAAAATTGGCCCCAAGTCACGGGGTTTTGGTTTAAACCTATTATTTGTGTGTTTGTTCAAGGAATTCTCACCTAAATAAAAAATTTTTCCTTAAATGGTTAAACTTTTTAAGGTTTCATTCTTAAAAAAAGTCATATTAAAATTAAAAAAAATGTCTTTTCCCCTTTGTAAGCCCCTACACCTCTAGCTCATAAATAGTTTTAAAAGGGGGGGCCAAAAAAAGGGGGCGGTTTAAAAAAATAAAACCCCAATTGTCGATTAAGAATTAGGGTTCCGCTCCACAATACCACCGTTTAACAAAAGGGGCAAGTGAATGTGGTGTATTGGGGGGGAAAAAAGGAATAAAAAAAAAACAAACCCCTCTGAATAAGTAAATTCTTTTTCAAAAAACCCCGCCCAAGGTTTTTTTTATTGCCCCCCAAAGCCCCCGGGGTTAAATGAATAAATTTCCCGAAAAAACCCGTTCTTGGGAAAGCCCAATATAAAACGTCCTGGCCCAATTTTAAACACTGTCTGAGCGAGACATTTATTTACGCCGGCAGCACTTAATAGCTGAAAGTCGTATTGTAGGTTCAACGTCAAAGTGTAGTATTATTGAACTTAGTATATCGTTATGGTATGGAGAAGGGGAAGGGGGCGCGATGAAAATTAGGATTGAATATTGGGTCACTAATATTGAAAGTTTGAGAAGCACTGGTGTATGCTTTTCTAGATGACGGATATGCTAGTCTCATGTCGAAACCCCGGGATAACGAAATTCCCCTTTGACGACTACGTTATCAAAACAAGTCTGTCTGACATAATGACAGGAATTCAAATAAACTTGGGTAAGGCGATCTATTTTTCCTCTCTCTTCTTTGGCGCTCAACCCTACCCATCATCCAACTTACGCCGCTTAACCCAATTAATATAAAGTCTTATGGTGATTGTTTTTTTTTTCACCTGGTGTCTTACACTGTCTTACAGAAAAAGGACGAAACTTACTTTCGGAATATCAATCGCACATAACGCAGTGAATTTCAAACTTTCTCGGAATCACCTGAGAGTATTTCACTGAATAAGATTCAATATCCTATGATAGTGCTTCAGGTATATATGAGAAACAAAAAGGGGGGGGGGGGGGGGTGTGTGTGTGTGTGTGTGTGTGTGTGTGTGTGTGTGTGTGTGTGTGTGTGTGTGTGTGTGTGTGTGTGTGTGTGTGTGTGTGTGTGTGTGTGTGTGTGTGTGTGTGTGTGTGTGTGTGTGTGTGTGTGTGTGTGTGTGTGTGGTTTTTTTTTTTTTTTTTTTTTTTTTGTGTGTGTGTGTGTGTGTGTGTGTGTGTGTGTGTGTGTGTGTGTGTGTGTGTGTGTGTGTGTGTGTGTGTGGTTCCCAGTTTATATTATTAGATATAATTCTAAATAACAAACTTTTTTTTAGTTGGATTTGTTTATTTCTATCGTCGCACATAGTATGGCGATTCACCTGGTGTTAGCAACAAAAGGTTTAGTAATTCTTTTTCCTTTTAGTAATTTTACAAAAACCCCCAAAAAAATTTTAAAACACTCTGATTTATATAGGGAGAATTTTTTTTTTTGAATTTTCCCCGGGGTAATCTTTGGGGTTTTTATTTTTTTTTAATTAAAAAATTTACCAACGTTCTTTTTGGAAAATAAGGCATTTCGTCGTCCAGTACAAAGAAAATGTTGCGTTAGAAGGAGGGATAACTCCCCAGTTGTCTTGCAAAAGAACATGAAGTAGAGAGGGACAATCAAGTAAATGCTCCCCAGTCATTGGCACGAATTTACAGAGAGGGCAGAGCGATGAATCAGCCAGGCCAATCTTAAGCAGATGGGCCTGCAGATAATAATGTCCATTGATGTGACTCTAAAGCAGTGATCTTCAAACTTTTTCAACTCATGGAACCCTTAGAACTTGAAGGTGCTTTCGTGGAACCCCTAGAACTAAAAAGTGTGTTCGCAGAACCCCATTCTATACACACACTTCGAAAAATATATCTCAAAATAATATTTAAAGTATACTGACATGTTATATGCATTTTATGTAAAAGCAGTTAAAAAACTATTGTACTTATTATTAAAAAATTCTAATCTAATTTTCTAAATATAATTTACTCATTAATAATATTAATTTCTGATTCAAATGTCACCTACACATGCATTATATATAGTCACAGGGATATGTGCTAGTATGTGCATTTTTTCACACAAACTGTCGAAGCCTAGGTCTATTGAGATTAAATGCAATCGCATTACATTTTCTGAGTTAAATTTGTTTTTATACTTTGGTTTTGTAGCCACTCACGTTGAAAAATATATTTCCCTTAAACATAATGTTTTGAATGACATTAAAATTTTTATAGCTGTGTGAGATATCCCGTTTATTTTGCATGAATTCGCAACCTAAAATTTATAAGCTGTTCTTGCTTAAGTTTAGATTTTAACATTAACTGTGATGATATGTTATTCCCTTTCCTTCACTATAGGAGTGGTTTTCCAGTAGAAAACTATTTAATTTTGCAAGACATTGTACTAACTAACGAGTAACACGATATATACTCATGGACAAAAAATTAGCGCACCAAGAAATGAATACGGATCGTAACGATACTTGGCATGAAAGTACATGTCAGGGAGTTATGCAAATTATTAGAAATGCAGCGTAATTGCACATTACGTATAACCGGTAGAGGGTGTTTAACGTCGTTCTCCGTGGAGTATAAAGCTTTTTTGAGTGTGCTGAATCGTTTACAAAGCAAGAATTGAAGTAGACATGCCATTACGCTATTTTCGAAGACAATATGAGCAGCTGTTGCAGTTTGAGAGGGGAGAATCATCGGCATGATGGAAGCTGGGTGGTCAGCTAGGCGAGTAGCTCGTCAATTAGGCCGCTCTGATTGTGTTGTGAGGAAGTGTTGGGACCAGTGGATCCGAGAGATGTCATTTACACGAAGACCAGGCTCAGGACGCCCTCGACAGACCAGACGTCGAAAAGACCGCCACATCGTAAGAAATGCACGTGTACAGCCAACTGCTTCATCTGTCGCCATCCAGGCATAGGTAGTACCTTCACGAGGGGCCCCTGTGTCTTCTCGAACAATACGAAGGCCCTGGCTGAAGGACATTTGGGATCGCGGCGCCCATTACGTGTGCTGCCCTTGACGCCCACCCATCGACGCATCCGTTTGGAGTGGTGCCACGCACAAAAACACTGGACTGCAGCGGAATAGAATCAGGTCATCTTTAGCGACAAATCCAGATTTAATATCAGCAGTGCTGGTAATCGTGTTCGCGCGTGGATAACCCATGGTGAACGCCTCAATCCTGCCTTTGCTTTACAGCGACACACCACTCCCACAGCTGGTGAGTTGGTATGGGGTGCCATTGCCTACAACACACGGTCACCCCTTGTATTGATCCATGGCACCATGACAGCGCAGTGGTATGTCCATGACATCCTGTAACCACATGTTTCCACTCATGCAACGGCTCCCAAGAGCCATTTCTCAACAAGACAATGCTCGGCTTCACATGGCAGGGGTTTCACAAGACTGTCTCTGCACTGTTACTACCCTTCCTTGGACTGCTCTATCCCCAGATTTGTCTCCAATCGAGCATATCTAGGATCATTTGGGACGGCGAGTTGGGCATCTCACAAGTTTGAACGAACTAGAGGCAAGGTTATAGCAAATATGGAATTTACAGAATTTATACGCCTCATTGCCCGTTCTTATTGCATCTTGCATTTGCGCTATATAGAGGGCGTTCAATGGGGTATTAAATCCTCCGTTCTTTTGCTTTTTTCTCTGAAATCAATTATCCTTTTCCTTTGATTTCCTAATAATTTATTTATATGAAAGTAGTCATTACGTATGTAAAAAATTTCGTTTCATTTTGAAGACTTCTTCTTGGTGCGCTAATTTTTTTTTCTATGAGTGTATTAAACAAAAGAATATTCACAATCTAGTAGGAAGTATATTTATAAAGATAAAACGCTTTAATATTTTTTATTGTATTTTAATAAAATTTTTAAAAGTATTTCAAAATATATAATGTTGGTTTATATAAATAAAATTTTCAATTTTAATGAATAGGATGAGCTTTCGATAATTGTAATTATACAAACTTCATAGAGAATGTGATTCCATTTTGCACACATATTTATTTCTTCTCGATTATTTTATTGTGACTCGTGGAACCCCAAGTTTCTGTGGAACACAGTTTGAAGACCACTATTCTAAAGCATGCCACTCCATCCACAATAGGTAGGACAGAAAGTTGAGCATGTCTCTGATCATCGAGTATACAAGACCAAGGTTTACCAATTTCTGTAAGAATAGATATTCTTTTCTGACGTTATCTATCCCTGAGAAGTTGCTTGACATTTCTAAGAGGAATCGGTAGGCAAGGGGTATGCAGCGTCGAAGTCTCATTGGCCAACTTATCGGCTTGTTCATTTCCACGAATGCCGCGATGGGAAGGAATCCATTAAAGGATGACCTCTTCCAAGGCTAAGAAATGAGTCAATAAGTTGTTTGCACTTGAACTCAAGTTCTGATGGGAATAGACTGTAACCAGATATTGTCTATATTGTGGCTTGAGAATCTATGAAGATGACAACATTTTCTCTAGGAGTGACACTAAAGCCATAAATATTGCAAATATTTAAAATTCTCACAATCCAAATTGTCTAACCGTGCATTAAGAGGTTCTTTAAGATTAAGGTATCCGACTATGTTCGGAACCGTGATTTTAACAAAAAGCATCAATGGATAACTTTCATGATATTTAGTATCACTTAGATTACAATACATATATAAAATTGATTTAAGGACATTTTGACAAAAAAAAATTATATAAATACAATTTTTCGGTAAAAAATTAAATTAGAAAACCTTTTTTCAAAATCTCCTTTTGTGAAAAATGCTTCTATTATAATAATATTTTGCCTGTATATAGCTCAGACCTCTGCACAGAGGCTCAACTATGAGTTTTGCAAAATTAAGATTATTTTCAAAGTTACAACCCATTGAAATAATTATCAGCGTTTTTTTTCTTAAAATTTCTCCCCTCTGTTGTCATAAAACATGTATAAACCCACTTTTAAGTTATATATTTCAAAAGTTCTAGTTGAGCCTCTGTACAGAAGTCTGAGCTATAGACAGGCAAAATATTATTATAATAGAAACACTTTTCACAAAAGGAGAATATTTTGAAAAGGGGTCATTCTATGTTCATTTTTTGACAAAATATTGTACTTAAATAATTTTTTATTGTAATACTATTCTTAAAACAATTTTATATACATTTTTTAATCTAAGTGACACTAAATATCATAAATATTATCCATTTACCCGCTTTTGAAAAATCAGGGTTCCGAACGTAGTCGGATACCCAGCCTACCAAAGGAAGCTATGGCAGAGCCATCAGTAAATACATGTAACCATTCTTGATCTGGATATCTTTCATGGATAATAACTAGGGCTGAAGACCTTAGATCAGCCAGGAGGAAATTATGCTTACGGACAAGCAAATACAGTTTTGCAGAAGCATATCTCAAATGACCCCCGGGAAGGTAGTCGGTTTAAAGATTGGAAATCTCTATTATCACATACACCAAAAGCATTTGCAAGTCTCTGGAACTCAAACAAGAAAGTGTGTTGAGTTTTTTTAAATCTAGTTTGTGAGGGGTGCAGTGTAGTAGGCTTCCTCGTTGGTGAACCCCGGGTAACGCTAATTCTGCTACAGCATCCGCCATTTTCTTAGAAAGTCTAGTGTTAATTTTTTTTATTGGAGGTTTTATGATGTAGAAGTAACTTAATTTGCTGAAAATTCCATTATGTCAAAAGTATCATCAACGATATTTTAATAATCACTTTATTTAAAATTTCATATTCTAAACTCATTAAAATAAAAATTACCAATCACCGCAGACGATCTGAGCTGCAGAGTGGTTGCAATCAGATAGTGGCTTTATTTATTTTCAGCCGACTCAAATTCGTAGTGGTTGGATGCGATTTTACAAGAACCGCTACAAATTAAAGAACAAAATTTTACTTTTAGAGATGTTGCAGTTAAAAATTTTATGGGGTCTAGCGAAACTGTGCTACCTTAGTTGTGTACTATAGAAGCTCACTCTTCCACTCCACAGTTCCGTGGTTCTACTATGAGCTGGACAAGGTCAACTCAGACTTTCATCCCTTCAGTGGGTGGATAAATAAGTAGCAAGCTTGCTTGGGAACTAAACACTAGAGATTTCGCGTCAGACTGACCACCTGATCCGAACATCTGCTCATGCACCTCAATGCTCAAGGTCATGAAAACTGAGATGGGCAAAGTTAACCTTCTCCCTCATGACCTGTTGTGCCACTGAGTTAAATTCAAACAAGCTTCAAACAATGTCACTTCAAAGCAGTAATTATAGATCAGTAATCTTTTATATTTTAAGATTTATTGCTAAACATCAACCAACGATAATATTCCGAACATTTGTATCTGTCTTGAAATAATACAGAATGAAAAAACACCATTTTCAAAAGAAAAATAATATACTATTGCTACAATTAATATACCTTCTATGTTACTTTTCATTTGAATGAAGCTAATATAATTTGATACTCACCTGCAGGCTGCTCTCATAGCATTATCGAGCATATCCTTCCCACTTCTTTGAGGAATAAAGCTTTTTTGGATTTCCGCCATGCCAGCCTGCAAACATCTAATGTTCCCTATTTGTGCACCCTCAAATACACATCGTCCGTGGGCTTTGTACACTGAAAGAAGAAAAGGATCTCTAAGTGTTTAAAAACGCATTTTAAAGAAATTATGTTCGATTTAAAAAACAAACACACATTTTCTTATGCTGTTGTGACACATACATGAACTAAATCAACTGAACAATATTCTTCAATTCCCACATGTAAATGCTGTTTTTGTTTTGGTTTTTCTTACAAAAAGATATAAATCAAAATGAAAGTTTTTCACAGTAAATATTGATGGCAGATTGTGTCTTATTCTACATCGATTGGATTGGTCACTCAACAGAGGAATCATCGTATGGCACTTTTTACAATATGTTTATTTTTAAAAGGATTTATTTTTGCTAAATATACTATATTCAATGGACTTAATTCATGTGACGTCATAATCACATGATAAAGAAAAACGCGTACTTCCAGCAAATTCGTTCATGTACTTTACTGTTGCCAACTTTGTAATTTACAGATACTTTCTTTTAAGAAAATACATATTTATCGACTAATACGACGAACACAGGGAAATATGTTATTGTTGTTGCTCATGCCACTTGTCTGACGTAGTCAGATCGAGGCCCTCGAAATTAATCGTGGCAATGGGCTAGATGTACGCCTGTCTTTGGTCTTAGCCTTGAGCACCATACAGGTAACAGTGCGATTTAGCTCTGTGAAATTTCCGAAGGGACGATAGAACATTACGATAGATGGGCCACCTTCTATCTCCACCTCCAAATTTAGGCATGGAACTGAAGTGGAGGGAAATTTTCTCCAGTTCCCTGCACTCGTGATTCAGCCCACAAGACTTTCGGACCCACTGATTTAACGAGCACGTACTCCGTGTGTACTCGGAGGGTATTTGGCGGTACGGGCATCGAACCCAGGCCTTCCGGTCTGGAGTCCGGTGCTCTAACCACTAGGCTACCCACGGCCACTAGGGAAACATAATGCACTTGATTTGAAAGTGTTTTTTTAGTTTTGGAAAACTTTTTGAAAAATCTTAATATTTGAACATGTTTCCTCAATTATCAAATTTCAAAATTTATCTAAATTTTATATGAGTAAAGAAACAAGTACAAATCTGAAGTCAATTCTTTGAACTCAATGAAATGCACGTGATTGCATTTATAATGCGACTTTCGTGAATTTATCCCATTGGTAAAAGGACACTTTTTGTGCGTTTCTTACTGTATAGTTTCTGAGAGTGTTTTCAATAAACCATATTTCTCCTACAGATGTCTATAGTACTATAGTACCTGCACGATTCATAAGAAACCCGTTACCCTTTTAGAAGATATAATGAATATTGAATAGATGTATGCGAGGTATGAGTTAGTTTCATTCACTTATTTCAAGTGCATGTCTATTCAAGTCTCATGTATGCAAATAACCAAACTCTGCTGGAAATCTCTTAGATGAGCATTTCTACAAATAAATTAAATTTTCATTGCCTTAGAACTAATTTTAATATTTTCATTGATTCTCTCGGTACACTTTTTTCAATTTAATATTTAAATCTTAAGCCAATCAAATGTTTCATTTTAGACGCGAAAATGGTAAATGTTTTGAATGGAGTAATTATAAAGGAGAAAGAGAAAACAATTATTTTGGTAGATGTAATTATTTTTTTTATTAATTCATATAGCTATAGAAGTCTGAAGAATCTCAACCGCTTGTACAAAGAGCCGTGGTTTACCAACTCCTGGATTAAAGTATAAAAATATTTAACAAATTAAAATCGCAGCAGTGTGTGTATAAAGATTATTTAAAGATCTCTCATACAATGCAAACATTACATCTGCAAAATATGTACTATATAAGAACAAATTACCATTCTTAATTTTACAGCAACTATAGATAAAATAAGATAGGCCACACTTTAGCCACGGCGTGACACATTTTACTGCATGTCATCTGTGGTTATCGTATTATTACTTATAAATCAGCTTTTATAATTTTTGGCTTTAATATCTTTATCCTACAATGTATGGCTTTCAAAGATGAGCTCTATGCATCTGTGTTTAGCTATGACTACTTAGAGCAGGAGTAGGAATTAAGTCGTTCGCGGTCGACCAGTGGGCCGCCAAGGCATTTTGGTAAGACGCCTGAAGATTACCAGTTAGTAATTATATACCGAAATATTCAACATAGGTCGATAGTATGCAGCTTCTACTGCTATAATTATGAACACTAACTTTAAATGAAAACGCCTTATTTTTTAATGTATTTTGAGAATTGTTTCATAACAAATACATCATTTGATATCATCATATTTATGACTATTATTATAATATGTTTGTATCTTGCGTTTTGCTTTAAACGCTGCTGTCTTAAAAGTGTAAGTTCATTTTATTGTAGTTATATAAGTATAAGTACATATTCCGCATTTATTATTAAGGGACATAACAAAAAATATTGTAGACTTTTTTCTTAGTTCACCACATCTACGTCTCTAAGTGGACTACAACATCTTGAAAAAATTAGAAGTAGTCAGTATCCTCGAAAAGGTGGCTCACTCCTGACTTAAGCCTCTTTCGCATCTCCTTCATCCTTCAAAGCAAAAGGCCATTCACATAATAAGCTACCACAATAAAAATGAAGATTATTCATTTGTTTGTTTTACTGATTGAAGCAATGTTATTAAGGTATCCGACTACGTTTGGAACCGTGATTTTGCAAAAGCGTATAAATAGATTATATTTATGATATTTACTGTCACTTAGATTAGAAAACCTATATAAAATTGACTTAAGAATATTATTACAATAAAAAATTATTTAAGTACAATATTTTGACAAAAAATGAACATAGAATGACCAATATTCAAAACATTCTCCTTTTATGAAAAATGCTTCTATTATAATAATATTTTGCACATATATAGCTCAGAACTCTGTTCAGAAGCTGACCTAGAATTTTTGAAATATATATCTTAGAAATTGATTTATCCATATTTTACTACAACTGAGGGAAGAAATTTTAAGAAAAAAAACGCTGATAATTGTTTCAATTGTTAGTAACTCTAAAAATAATGTGTATTTTTCAAAAATTCTAGTTTAGACTCTCTGGGAAGGTCTTTACTTTATATAAGGAAAATATTATTATCATAGAAGTATTATTTATTAAAGGAGAACATTTTGAAAAAAAGTTATTATAAGATAATTTTTTGCCAAAATATTGTATTTAAATCATTTTTTTTTGTCAAAATGTCCTTAAAACAATTTTATACAGGTATTCTAATTTAAGTGACACTAAATATCATAAAAATTATCCATTTATGTGCTTTTCTAAAATCACGGTTCCGAGCGTAGTCGGGTGCCTTAATCGTGTATGTTTTTCATGTATTTGTAATTTTTCATAATGTTACTGAAATGGAACATCACCAATTCAGAACTCGTGATTGATGTACTTTTTTATTGTCAATCACTTAAGTATCAACGTTACTACAAAACGGACCATGCAACTTACAAGCGCTTCTAGGAATTTGATATTTTTTCGGATACTCCCTTTATTCCTTAGAAACTCTACGTAACATTTCGACTTGCAACTATGCTCTTGTAGAAATTCAAAAGAACCCTAAATCTCTTCTGAACACAAATAAGTGTCTTTTACTTTTATCTGTGTATCCATACTGAAATTTTTGGAATTGAAAGGGCTGATTTCTTGACTAAGTCCGCAACCGTGAGATTGATATCTCAGATAATATTGTTACTAATTTTGTGTAAAGAATTTTTGAAAAAATGTGAATAACTTTATCAGGATGTGTAATACGTTTATATTACTCTATGTTGTATTTATTTTATGTTAGAGTTTTAATATTCGCAAGCAACGCCATTCCTAACATTATATTGGCGATTCAATGGAAACTTGGTGAGATCTTGACATCATTTTTGGCAAGTTCGCTACCTTGTGGATTCTTCTAGATATTAGTTACTAATATCTAGATCTATGACGCAAGTGGATTTTTCGAGAAAACCCGTGAGGTCTATAAATAGGGAGTCGCTCGCCGAAACTGAGTCAGTATTGTTTTGACTAGCGATTAGTAGTATTGTCTTGACCAATGAAGAGTCGATCAGCGATTCGTGATTACAGCTGTTGAGTAGGACGAGCAGTTGTGTCTGAACGCCATAGAAGGTGTGAAGGCCTTCTGAGCTTTATTCTACGAGTATAGCTGCTGTATTTCTGCAATAAACTTCCATCGTTCCTGAAGAACTGGCTTGATCTTTGCGACTGATTGCATAAAATCCTCGAGCCTCGATCTACGTTACAATATTAAAAAGTCCTTTTGCAAGAAATAAAATTGAAGAAAATGTTGGCTCTCTTTGGAACAATCAGTATACTTTTTAGCTCAGTCTTTAACTGACTAAGAATTTTTTTTCTGATCCTTCTACAAAGACTATCTTGCAATCTTTTTACAAATTTAAAAATCACCCGATTCTTATTTGGTAATTGGAATTTTAAAGTGTATCCCATCAGATGTAACTTGTACCCCCTTCAAATATTGCGGTAAAAGTGATGAGAGTATCTTAAATTAAAGAAAGAAAATGCCTAAAGGTTAAACTGCATGATCTTAAAATAAATTGGCCTCTTAATTTTTTTACTTTTTGTTTCCAGTAAAGAGTTACATTCACATTATTATGTAACTTGAATGATTTGATAGTTTGTAATTTTTTTCAATGTTCTTATTTGGTAACATCATTGTTTTGCTTACGTAACTTAACCGATTTGGTTTTGAAACGTAATTGCTTGCTTTTGTAGCTTAATTGATTTATTTCATAACTTTTGCTTAGTAATTTATTGTTTCTTTTATTTGTCTTAGTTTGCTTGTTTTCCTTACAGTTACACGCCACGTAATATTTATAGTGCACGGGCATCCTTCGATCTGTTTTTAATTAAAAACAAATAATATAAAAAAAAAATTTAAGTCAATTCCTACTTAGATCAACAAAGAAAATTTTTGTTTTAGCAACTTTTTATTGAATAGTTACAATTAATATAAATATGTATATACATAGGACAGAATCACAATATTAATTGGTAATTAATTTTTATTAATTATCATTAAAGTATCGTATTGTCATTCCAAACAATCGTGTATATAAAATTAAAGTTCAACTGAGTGCTTTAAAACGTGAGAAAAAAAAACCTTTTCAAGTTTTGACACAAGTCGCCAAAAATGATGCCAACGTGGCTGTATTTGTAATTCTTTGAATAATTAGTTTTAATAATTAATTTTTATTAATTAAAATTAAATTATTGTATTGTCATCCAAAATAATCATGCATATAAAATTTCAGCTCATTTGAGTGCTTTAAAATGTATTTTATTAACGATTGAAGATTCCACCAAGATAAATATATAAACAAATAAATAAATACATAGAGATTGTGAGCTAATAGTAGGAATTGAATAAAAGTAAAAAAGCTTTGCATTCCCTTCATAATATCGGAAATTTTTTTATAATCACTTACTTTCCCGTATTTTCGATAAATATTAAGGAAAGTGAATGATCTGCATGACATGAAAAATTCACTGATTACACCAGTTAACTACACAAACCAGTTGTAAAGACCAGAGAAAAATGTTTAAATAACAAACATTTTGTGATATACATAAGCGAATAATACGTATTGACTATTTTTTTCTTATTACATAATTTAAATTTAAGGATGAGTTAATTTATTTCATATACAAGAAACTAAAAGTTAATCAAATACTCTAAGGATTTTTTTTATAAAAAAAAGTTCTAAGCTCAAGTTATTTTAATCGATTCTAAATCCCTAGTAGTAGGGATTGCAATACTGGTGTACCGGGATACCAGTATTTTGAGCCATTTGGGCAATTTTGTAATACCGGTATTCACAAATTTAAATACCGGTCATTATTAATGTGTTTATCGTCTTCTCAGCCTTTCACTGGAAAAAAGATTCAAGTCCGGATCAATATTCCTTAATCTTCAGATGACTCTCCCGCATGCGGCTGTCACCGCTACCTCTTTCGCTTGTATCGCCCAAGATCAATCACTGGTGCCGCTGTTTAAAGGGGTTATGCTGTTAGAGTTAGAAATGAAGATTAGTCCATCTGTCTATTGTAGCAGACAACCATTTACACGCATCCACAGAACACCAGCTGTGGTGAAAAGAATGCACACATCTTCTTTAATGCGTACACACGGCAGATATCAACCAATAAGTCCTGAAAGGTATCCAGATGCTTCTCTGACGTCCGGTGTCTCCAATCATTCCTCTATCGATCGTATCTCGGCTGTGATCAGTTGTCATTTGCACGAGCTGCCACACTCGGCAGATTAATTTTTCAAATGGTTGCGAGTTATGGTGAGTTTGCGAGTTATTCATCATCAGGGCCGTTTTTAACTTCTCCGGTGCCCTAGGCACTTCTAATTGTTACGCCTCACCCTAACACTCTATTTCCAGAGCACCTCCCTCTTCGTTCAGTACACCATGCCAGTTTTACTTTAACCCTTTATCTACCGACGGTACTTAATAGTACCACTCACTTTAAAATGACATAGAATAACCAATTTTACAAATATTCTGAAAATACTTAGCAGGAATAATATTCTTTGAAATCCACTCTTCCAAGATATATGGCAGCACGGGTTTCTATGATGAGTATTTTAGCGGGGAAGGCGAATAGTTTCATAGCAGAAATTGCGTTTTCAGCTGACGGCGTTTACAGCGGATTACAAAGATGATTTTTGTCCCGAAAAATAGTTAATGTCATAATTTATGCGTCTTATTTTTTGTATGTTAATGAGGACCTTAGAATACGATTTGACTCTTTATTTTAAGCGAATAGTGTATATAACTAATTGTACAGTGGAATATCTTTAATTAATTAATTAGCTCTAATGGATTAAATTTCCCAAAGATCAGTGTTTTTTATGCAATATAAATTTAAATTATGTTAATTAGTTATTTTCAATTAATTTCCTTAATTTTTTCAATGCAATGATCGATCCAAAATAATATTGCATGAAAAAACTTGCAGTAAATCATATTGCGGTATATAAAGGGTTAAGGGGAATTTTTTTAAAAAAATATTTTATCTTTTTTTTTACTTATAATTTTTTGCACCCCAGAGCATGTACCTAGCGTGTGTATGCCTAAGTGTTAAAGCAGCCCTGTTCCTCAAACTACAACTCGTACTCATTGACTCTGTTCAAACATATTTAACAAAGACATGTTGCATGTATCGGCAATTGCAGAACGCATGCAATGTACTGATCATCTGATGCTGTCCTTCACATATTGTTGTGTCGTATTGAAATAAATATCACTTATTCATTGCTGACGTCAAGCTCTCGTGGTTGTTTTTTTTTTAAAACTTTTTCTAAGTACACATTCTACTGTTACATTTTCATTGTCCCGCAGTGTATTAAATATATAGTCGATCCGTAATTCTTTAAAATATTATCAATTTTTATATGTACCTCTGTAAGCACAGGACTTGAACTCAAACTACTTTTTCAAATAGAAAAATTATCTAGCAGAAACATTATATTCATTTCCACAGTATCATGTAGGACAACAAAATATCTTTTTTAATAATATATTTCTTTTTTAATTTTTTTTGTAAATAAATTTTCCCACTTTTGTGTCCTGTTTTTAGGTATCCGACTACGTAAAAAAACCCGGGAAATTTTTAAAAAGTATAAATGGATAATTTTCATGATATTTAGTGTCATTAGACTGAATACATATAAAAAATTTTTTTAAGAAATTATGAAAAAAAAAATTATTTAAATACAATTTTTTGGGCATAAAATTAACTTAGAATAATTTTTTTAAACGTTCTCCTTTTTTTAAAAAATTTTTATAATAATAAAATTTTTGTGTGTGTGTTTTATTTTCAGAGAGTTGAACTTGGGTTTTTTAAAAACTCAAAATTTTTTTTCAGAGTTCTACCAATTAAAAAATTTTTCGCGGTTTTGTTTTAAATGTCTCCCCCCTGTTGTAGTAAAATAAGGATAAATACGTAAGTTGTATATTTCAAAATTTAGATCAGCCTCTGTATGAAGTCGAGCTATACAGGGAAAATATTATTTTAATAGAAGCATTTTTCGTGGAGAATGTTTTGAACCAGTCATTCTATTTATTTTTTTCAAAATACAAAAATAATTTTTTTTTGTAATAATATGTTAAAACAACTTTTATACTTTTTTTTAATCTAAGTGACACTAAAAGATAAATATTATCCATTTTATACGCTTTTTTAAAAATAAATTCCAGTATATTTGATCCGAGAGATTTTTAACTTTTCCGTTTAAAGTGTCTTTTACCATGTTAAAAATTGAATTGAATTTTAAAAAAATTTTAAATAAAAAGAACTTGATTAATATTAAATTTTGGATTCCCTACCCTATAGTGAGTATCATATTCTACTAATCTGCTGAATTTTACCGTATCCATCTATTTTCTATGATAAAAAAACGTGCTTCGAATTTTTTTTCTTCTATACGGTAATGCTAAATAAGATATCCCTCTTTATACATTAAAAAGAGAAACTAATTGTCCATGAAACATTTTGAAATTTTAAAAACGATATATTATAAACAGATGGATGAATTATAATGAGGCCAATTTTTATGAAAATAGAGACATATTTCTATCTGAAACAAGTAATATAAAAAGCAATTTTTTAAGTCAATTCCTATTTAGATCAGAGAAAAATTTTATTTTTTAGCTACTTTTTATTAAATAGTTACAAATAATATAAGTATGTATATACATAGGACAGAATCACAACATTGTGGTTAATTTTTTATTAATTGTCTTTAAAGTATCCATTGTTCCCCAAAAAACAATCGTGTATATAAAATTTCAGTTCAAATGAATGCTTTTTAAAAAGTGAGGGAAAAAACCCTTTTTAAGTTTTGACTCAAGTCGCCAAAAGGGTCGTTGTCCCAAAAATGATGCAAGTGGTGCATTTGTAATTTTTTAAATAATTAGTTTTAATAAATTCATTTTTATTAATTATAATTAAATTATTGTATTGTCATCTAAAATAAACGTGTATATAAAATTTCAGCTCAATTGAGCACATTAAAATGTATTTTATTAACGATTGAAAAATCCACCAAGATAAATAAATAAATATATAGAGAGTGTGAGTTAATAATAGGAATTGAAAAATGCTCCGCGTTTAGTTAAGTACATTTGGCGAAGGCAGCCTTAAGTGAAACATTTAATGCTTTTAGACGCTCGTAAAATTTTTGAATGATAAACTGGAGCATATGTTTTTACAAAAATCCATTTATAGCTGATTAATATTGAGGTAAAAGTCCTAAATGGGATTCCGTGTTAGGGGAGGGTTCACTTTCTTTCAAAATAGTAGTTTTTGAGTAGAATTATTAAGATTTACTTACAAGCATTCATTTCTGTGCCTTCGGTGCAAGTGTCGGTGTATGTCCGCAAGACCTCCTGCACTAGAGGGGAGGACTCCTGCTTGCAATCTCTGGCTCCATTTCGAATGCATTCATTTAACTCAGAAGATGCTCTACGGAAAATTATAATTATTCATATAACTGATGTCTTACAAAAATTTAATTTCATAGATGTTAATTTTATGCAAGAATTTCTTTACAATCACTTAAGATGACGAAATAGAAATATCACATATTTGGCTAATTAAATTTTCATCGCCTTATTTAATGCCCTATATTTCCGTGTATATGCTGAGAATGATTGGGACTTTTTTAAAGTTAAATGAACAGATTAGTTTATCTCAAAGAAATTGTAGGTTAGAAAAAACGGGGAAGGGGGACCCATTTTTCATTAATTTTGTGCAAGTTATCGTTATTTAATACTATTTTGGTGTTTTAAATGGAACTTTTGTTCTGAAAAAAGAAACAGCATTAATACTTCAGCAAGTATCGAGTTTTTCCTCATGAAACATAGGTCGACGATCCCTTGCAGTACAGGATTTTCTCTTCCCGCTCATGCTCCCGATTTTTTTCCCCATTCGGCTAAAACACAGATCGATCTATATCCGAAAATATATAGTAAAAGCAGAATTACTACTATAATCATAAGGAAACTTGAGAGTCCAAGAGACATGCCTATGTTAAGTATGCATAGTTATGTAATAGACATTCACATTAGTTTAATTATTTAATAAATTTATATGTGCTTACACGTGCAAATTTAAGACCAAAATTTTTTTCATGAATGGATTATTTTCTTTAATTTTTCTCGCACTATTAAGGATCAATTTTCTGCTGAAGGGAAAAGCTAGGATCCTACAAAACAAGATTAACCCTAATTCACTGCCCTAACTCAGTGACAGCTTTAGAAAACATTACAGCACTCCACTTTGGTGAAATGACTTTTTTCATATGATGGTGTTTTCCCCCTTAGTTGTCAGTAGTAGAATTGAGGGGTTTTCTGTTTTGTAAGGTAATTTGTCCATCTGAGAAAAAAGAGAAAGTTTTGAAAAATATTTTCAGAACACATTAGCTTAAGAATTAACGATACATTTTACGTTAAATGAATTTAATACAGTTATAATGTTCTAAATATGGTCAGACCATTGCTGTAATATAATAGCGTATATAAAGGCCTTATCACACGCATATGTATTTGGAGCAATTTTTCCTTCAAGCAAACCTTAGGAGCAATTTTCGTCTAGATGCCATAACAACGGCTTCGAACAACTTCTTCCCAGTCAGCTAAAAGAATTTCTCGAAATTCCATTCAATGGGGTTCTTCAGGTCCCTGCGTCATAAACAAGATGGCGGTAAAGATTACAGCCTTGGCTTCGTCAAATGCATCAGAAATGGAGTGTAATATTTTAATGACATATAATATTTTAATCGAGGGTAATCTTTAAAACAGAATGGCACTCCATATCTTTTACGACCGTTAACAAAAGCACGAGCAAAATAAAAGAAATAATATTGAATGTTCCTTTTCCGAAGAAGAAAAATCGGCGAGTAATTTTTTAATGTGAAGATAGGGTGTGGCTGACGTCAAAGCGTATCGTTTTGTTTACAGCAACCCTTTCCCCCTCACAGCTGCTTGAAAAGGTTTATCTGAAGAGACTCGAGTCGTTCCAAGACATGCGTGTGTAATAAGGCCTTCCATAGACGTATTTGGAGCAATTATCCTTGAACGCAACCAATTCCGAACAATTTCTACCTAGTTGCAATTTCTATCTACGGCTCCGAACAGCTTTTTCCCAGTGAGCTGAAAAATTGCTCCAAATAAAAGTTGCTTGGAATTCCAGCCAATGTGGTTCTTCGCCACCCTACGTCATAAAAAAGATGGTGTAAATATGGCAACTTCGGCTTCGTCAAACGCATCAGATATGGCGTGTAATATTTTAACGGCGTATAATATTTTAAACAGAATGGTGCTGCATTTAGGATAACACCCGTCAACAAAAGGGCGAGCGAAATAAATGAAATAATATTGCATGTTCATTTTCCAAAGCAAAAAAATTGGCGAGTAATTTTTCAATGTGGAGATAAAGCGCGGCTGACGTCAGAGCATGTCGTTTTTTTTACGGCAACCCTTCACCCTTAGCTGCGTGAAAAATTCGGCGAAACTGTTGTTCCAAATATGCGTTAAGTGATAGGGCCTTTAAAAATGAGATAATAGTTTCGAGATGTGGAATCAGTTGCAAATGGATTAAAGTAAACTTACCTGCATATAGGACTTTGTAAATAACGAGTTGCCAATATAAGGAAGCACTTTGTAATTATCTGAGGCATACATATTGCATCACAAGCAATGGTTCCTACTAATCCTAAAAAACAAATATGTAAAATAAATATGTAAAAGTAAGTAAATATAACAAGTGGAATTCAGAATGAAACACTTTTAATTTGAAAAACAATATTCTAGAAAAATTAGTTTAATTTTACCACTGAAATGAATTTCATATACTTCCACCAGAATGCTCTTTGATCCCATGCTCACAAATTTGTCTTTTACTGCTTAATGCAAAAATTACAAAATTAAATTTTTCACATTTAAACAACGTATAAGAATTTTTAGTTACCCGCGTAATTAATTCAACTAAGAAGAACACAAGCAGAAAAATTCAAGAACATTTTTAGTTCCCAGCAATTTAAAATAATTTTAATTCTTAAAATAAATTCACAAAAAATACAATTTTATTAACATTTTTGAAGTCCTTTAAGATCTGGATAAAGTAAGGTAAAGCGGAAGACAATTTTTTTATCTATTAAATATGTTTTTACTTTTAGGATCCACTTATGTAATCATACTACTAATCGACTTTATTTTTATTCTTTGGCATAAAACGATCAGTGAATTTAATAATTAATAAAAATGAAAGCAGCAATTAGTAACGATTTCTTAAAAACCAGAATTTACTCCTTATATAAGTTTCCCTCCACGATCTGTTCCAAATGTTGCCCATTTTAATTATTTTGACTCAGTAAAACTTGATAAAAAAAAATAATAAATAAAGACAAATAAGTTAAAACTCATGTTGAAATTTGACACTTGATGAATTAAAAAGTTTGAGCTTTGAGTTTTGTTTATATGTCAGAATATGAAATTAAGTTTTAAAAAGCCTATATAATATTCTTTTTTTACTTTCAACCCTTAAAAATATATTCCCTGTTGTCACAAATATTAAGAAAAATTTGACACTGGCCTTGTACGCTTAAGGATGTGGGTTCGATCACTGCCCAAGTTGGTGGATTTAAATGAAGCAGAAAATCAACAGCGTCCATGTCGTACGATTATGCGGCATGTAAAAGGTACCTAGAGTGCTTGTTTGGCTTGATGCTGTCGGTTAAATTTCCCTTTCCAAATTCAATTTTAAGCCCTCCCTTTTAGGGAGGGACACGGGGGTTTTAAATTATATTGCATTGATTGGTATTTCACCTATATGGTACCGCTTTAAAAAGAGATACCAGCTCCCGGAGAATGTACTAGGTCTACAATGGTAATTACCAATTTCTCAGCCTCATTAAAAAAAAAAATATTACTTCCTAGCACAACACTGAATTCAGTTTATTTAAATATTGTTACGAGGGAATTGTCTTTCAAATGTAGGAAGAATCAATTCAAGTAACAAGTAGGTCCTTTCGGTAGAAATAATAATTTATTCTCGAACGACCCTAGAATTACAACAGATTTAACTAACAGGAATTAATTGGAACGCGTAAAATCTACAATAGAACAAATTCACAGTTCACAAACAAATTTTTAGTCAAAATACCGTATTAAATTAATTAACCACACAGTTCACTGTCAAGCGAGGACGGACTGCTATTATTAGGTTGAAACATATGACAAGTGCAATTTCCACTAGTGCGTTTTCGAATTTTTTTTTTTTCTACTAAGATTTAAGATTTTTTATTTTTTTTATATATATATTCATACATTATATATCATTTTTAAAGCTCTATATCATTTTATGTGTTTCAATTAAAAATATTGTTCATTATCTATAATTTTATATGTTTAACTATTGGATGAATTATCGAGATTTTAGAGTATTGTTTTTGTGTAAGTGGAAGAGAGATCATGATGCTGCAGCAGCTGCCCGAAACATGAATACCGCATTTGGAAACGGCTCAGTAAACGAATGTACCATCCGGTATTGGTAAGCAATGTTCGAATCTGGTGACGAGTCTCACAAATGAAGACCGGGACAGGCTAGAGACGGTTGTGGACAACTAAGTCCTAAGAGAGGTAGTTGAACAAAATCCCGGCAATACTACTAAAGACTACTCAGAAGAACTAGGCGTAACTCCACAACCACTCCCTGTCACCTAAAAATGATAGTTTAAGTTAAAACAATTTGGATAAAATGGATTCCTCATGAATTGAATAAGAATTAAAAAAATAATAATAAACGTTTTGAAACATGTTCTGCGCTTCTTAATCGCAACCAAAACGAACCGTTTCTAAATTGAATTGTGACGTGTGACGACGAAAAGTGAATTCTGTTCGACAATCGGTGATGTTCAGAGCAGTGGTCGGATGCCGATAAAACTTCTCAACACTTTCCGAAATCAAAACTCCATCAAAAGGTTATGGTGACTGTTTGGTGGTTCGTCAGCTGGTTCGAACCACCACAGTTTTCTAAAACCAGGCGAAACCATCACAGTGGATAAATAATTGTAATGAAATCGACGAAATGCACCAGAAACTTGCACATAAGCATCCGGCATTGGTCAATAGAAAATGCCCAATTTTTCTCCATGACAATGCTAGACCGCATGTTTCAATGATCCTTCGTCAAAAGTTGCACGCATCGGGCTGCAAAACTCTAGACCAACCACCATATTCATCTGACCTCTCACCTACGGATTGTCACTTTTCAAACAGCTGGATAATTTACTACAGGAGAGATGCTTTAGGAATCCAAGGGATGCTAAACAGCACATTCAATGAGCTTGTCGTCTCACCAACTGCAGAAGTTTATCATACCGACATAAAAAAAACTTGTTTCCCGTTGGCAAAAGTATGTTGAAACTAATTGTTCTTATTTTGATTAATAAGGCTTGATCTATAAGAAGATATACTTATTTGAAGTAGACCGTAAAAATCGCACATTTCATGTATACGAGGTCTGACACAAAACACAAGTAATATGAAATAAAGTTTATGAATAGAAAGTATTTTATTAACGATTGAAAATTTGAACAAGATAAATATATATATAAATAAATATATAGAGAGAGTGAGTGAGTTAATAGTAGGAATTGAAAAAACGAGACTGGTCGAATAAATTATTGTAAATAATAGTATCCGTAATAGTATCACCTTCAAACTAGTTCTCTTCAGCATTAACACTTGCATTCGGTGCTGCTATTGCTGGTAACAGTTCTGGACTGAGGTTTTTGGAATGTCCTTCAGAAGATTCTCCGTTTTAATCTGAACCTCTTCAACTGAGGTAAAAATGTATTCCTTTTTAGCAAGACTTATCTGTAGGACATTACAAAAGTCGCATGGGGCCCAATAAGGTGGGAATAGATAGGATGCCCCATCACAGTAATGTCTTTTCTGGTCAGAAACTGCTTGACAGGTAGGGTCATGTGAGCGGGTGCATTATCTTGGTGGTACAGCCATCCATCACTCTTCAATTCTGGGCTTTTTTTTTCGTAAATTTTCACGAAGTCTTTTTAGTACTTAAATGTAGTAGTGTTGATTAACCGTCTGACCACTGATGTGAGTGGGAACCAGGGACGTAGCTACCGCCGTATCAGCCATATCAATGATACGGGGCCCCCAAGCTAAAGGGGCATCAACATATATAAGCAAAGTAAATTGAAACATATTAAAGGACCCAAGAAAGGGCGCCTTAGAAATTTTGATACAGGGCCCATTTAGGTTTAGCTACGCCATTGGTGGGAGCTACTCATATCACGAATTTTGGCTATATTTTGGTCTGTAATGGTTGACTTTGAGCGCCCAGCAGGTTCATCATCTTCCACACTGTCAATTCACCCTCAAAAAACCTTTTATACCATTCAAACACATGTGCACGGGATAAAAATTTCATCTCCATAAGCCTCGGTTAATATTTGAAATGTTTTCGTGACTGATTTCTTAAGTTTCACAAGAAACTTGATGCTAATTCTGCATTTTTCGGGCAGAATGCAGTTGAATGTGTTCAATCAATGACGCATTACTCCAAACTGGCGTGATCGATTAAGACAAAACTGGCCACATGGATAGAGAAAGTACTTGGATCAACTCCACTTTTTTTGAATGAATGATTGAATATTAACGTCGCACTGTTCAGCTACACGAGGGCTTTTGGCGACGGACCACGTAATTTTGAACCATGGTCAAGTGACGTGGACGACACCTGAGGTGGCACCCCTATCCTAACTACCACACCACACCAACGGGAGGACGTTTCAGTTCTCGACAGATTTAACGTGCATCTCTGCCCTACACGGCTGGTCTTTAGTGGTACTGGGCTCGAACTCGTGACAAGGCAAGCCACGGTCCGATACCTATACCACTCGGCTACCGCGGCCACCCACTTTTTTTTTTGAAGCTACACACCTAGTCTCGTTTTTTGTGTCACACCTTCTATGTCACAACGTATTGCATTCCTGTCCTAAAATAGGACATGAACTACTGACGAACTTTCTCTCGAAATAATCCTCCTAGATTTTTCTCTATTTTCCCAGAAACATCTATTTTTGTCGTCAAATTTGGTGACTTGGTTTGGTTTTAACAATTAAATATAAACAATTTAAATGGGAAACGGCCACACAAAAATCACATTTTTTTTTTTTAAATTTGAGATTGTTGAAATGGCCAAGTGAATGCATTAATACTTTTTTTATGTGTTGGTCTAGAGATCTACAAATACATTATGAATAAAACCACAAAAAGTAGTAGGTAATTTTCTTAATTGAAATCAATATGAAATTAAATATTCGCGTTTCATGTCGGAAAAACAATCAATTTTATGAGTCAGTAGTGTGATGAAGATTCTAAAATGTAAATTTCTAAAATTTTTGTAGTACTTTAACTTATCAAAATTCCTACGGTAAGTTTATTATTATTCATTTCTTTGATTATTGTTTTAATATTTAAAATGATACATCGAAAAATATTATAAATAGCAAAAGCATCTTACACATTTATTTTGCTCTAGCAAATCGACCTTGTACGACAAGTTGAAGTAGGATGTAGGAATTAATTTATGAGGAAATTCCTTCAGATGGGCTTTGACTCAGTTCCGTTTTGAAATAGCAATGTTTGTTGTCGTTTTCAGAGGAAACAAGTTACATCCGAAGTTGCTTTCCGTGATTTTAAAGATTAATTTTGAAAAGATCATCAGATAACAAAAAATATAATACAGTGAATTATGTCTGACGCGAAAACGCTTAAGACGAAATATCGGCTTATACCAAATAATAAAACGGTTCCGACAAACTAATATGTATTTTCATGCATTCTGTTTCTCTTAATACGAAACAAAGATCGCTTAACACGAAAAACTTTCCTTCTGGGAATGAACAAAATAAGGTAAGCCCAGACACTCAAAATAAAATATATGAGAAAACTTTCGTATTATTGGACTGTCCTATTGTATCATCGAAAGAATTCATTGCAGTAAATGATGATAATGTGTGTACAGACCCAATTATGGCAGACAAAGACATTGTGGAGTTTGTTCAAAGCTAAAAAAATATCATTGATAAAGATTCCGGTGATAAAATGAAATGAATAATTCAGCTCCTGTTCCCATGTCATCAAAAATGAGGAACATCATGAAAAGTATGCGCAGTTATTTAGACGCACATTCTAATCAAGCCACAGGTCATTTTAAACTAGGGTACCGAAGGCTGATGCACAGTTTGTATGCCCTGTGTATGTCTAAGCTGTCTTAATAAGCAAGTGGACGATATAGAGCAATTTGATTCTAAAAAAATATGAGATTATTTTCCTAAAACACACCATAAATGTTGTTTTTTGTTGTTGTTTTTTCCAAAAATACTTGAAAATTTTGTATTTAATTTCATTAATTTCTTGTGAATGTTTTTGTTTCATTGGTTTTTATTAAATACAAGCATATACACAAATCTATGCAAATAAAATGTTTCCTAAAAACTTATTTTTATGAATATATGGAATTTTGTTTTCTTTGTAACACCCTTGAACACGAAATTCTTTTCACACGAAAAAATATTTCAGTTTGGTGTTAAGCGATTTTCACTGTATTTGCATCAGTAAGTATTTAAGGAAATTTAAATAACATTTTCTATATACTGAGAAAAATATACAGGAAAAGGTTTTCCTAAAGCTATTGAAATTGAAAAGGTTGAAGTTGAGTATTATTGCAGATGGGATACACACTGGACCACAAAAGTGTTCGTACACTTGCAATTTCCAATAAACTTTAATGCTTTCAACTAATAAAAATTAATATATTGGAATTGTGGAATTTCTTATAGTATCTGCAACTTGTTCTTAATGGAATGACGTAAACAATTTTTTAAAATTAGAAAAACTATTATTTTTAAAAATTAATAAAAAAAAATTAAATTTACGCCACAAAATCTTCACACACGTTACAAAAATCCATAGCTTTAAATATTGTATTTCATTCTTAATTTAGTAGTTAGTAAGATATATTTTAGTGTTCACAACAACTATAAGCGTCTAGATATAGATTTAATCAGTTTTTTGTAACTTCTACATCGATTTTCCCCCTTTCTTCTGTGAGTATTGTTTTTATTGCACATTATGTGTCTATATGTCATTTTTTTTTTTTTAAATCAAATTCTCCCCAAATATGTTCTACTGGGCTAAGTAAAGTGATTGAGGAGGTGTTTTCAGATTTTGAGGATAGTTGTCGAGACATCAGTGGTGTACGTTGAGAGAAGTGCGCTTGGCGTCATTATCCTGTTAAAAAATGAAGTCGTCTTCATTATCGAAATTTTGTGCGGATAGTTCAAAATTTCTCTTTAAAATATTTAGATAGAGCTCATGATTCACAATTCCATAAAAAAAATACCAAATTGCCTATTTCTGAGACCGGTTTACACTCTCCACGCAAGAACACTTCCACCTCCATGGTTCAATGATCCAACTAGATTCTTGGGATTAAGTTTCAGAAAATTCAAAAATTACAGAAAATTGATTGCGATGACAAAGAATTCAACATTTTTAGTTCAGATAGGCATATAATAGTTTGTAAATGAAAAAATGAAGAGTTTAATCCCATGAATTTATGTGAAACAAGAGCTCTTCCACCTCCATGCTTCACCATGGCGGTGGAGGTGTTCTTGCGTGGGGGTGTGAATCGGTTTCAGAATTAGGTAATTTGGTATTTTTTTATGGTATTGAGAATCATGAGCTCTATTTAAATATTTTAAAGAGAAATTTTAAATTATCTGCCCAAAATTTGGATATTGGAGATGACTTCATTTTGTAACAGGATAATGACGCCAAGCGCACTGCTCTCAACTGACGCCGCTGGTGTCTCTATAACAGTCTCCAAATTCTGAAAACACCTCCTCAATCACTTTATTTAGCCCAGTAGGACATATTTGGCGAGATTTTGATAAAAAAAAAAGGAAAACATGGCATATAAACACATAATGTGAAGTAAAAGCAATAATCACAGAAGAATGGAGGAAAATCGATGCAGAAATTATAAAAAACTGATTAAATCTATACCAAGACGTTTAAAAGTTGTTGTAGATGCTAAAATATATCCTACTAGGTGCTAAATTAAGAAAGAAATACACTATTTAAAGCTATGTTGAGATTTTTGTTAAGTGTAAGACTTTTGTGACGTAATTTTTTAGTATCTTTTTGAATATTAATTTTTTTAAAAAAATAGTTATACTATTTTTTAAAAAAATGATTATGTTATTTCATTAAAACACACACACACAGGTTGCAGATATCATAAAAAAAAATTCCAATCCCAATATATTAATTTTTTTAGTCGAAAACATTAAATTTTATCGGAAACTGCAAGTGTACGAACACTTTTGTGGTCCACTGTATATAGCCACTGGCATGTATAATGATAAATTGAATTCGGATTTGGACTTAGGCGAGTTTGTAATGGTAGCCACTAAGATTTTAAACTCCTTTGCCTCTTCCCTACTAGAGCTGGAGGTGCACGTAAAATATGTGAAGATCAAAGTTCTCACGTTCTATGGTGTGGAAGTGTGAATAGAGGTCTGCCACAAAGCTCAGATCGAGCTACTTGATAGAGATGCAAAACTACCATGTCCGTTGTAACATTTTTGGATTAAGAATACCAGGATCCAGATTAAGACTCTTTGTTTATGAGACATATATCTTTAAAAATTTCCAATAGAGCTTTGATTTTTTTGTGATCTTAATAAAGGTATTTTGATCATTCTGTAGAAATACAAAAATATTTTTTTTAGTTATTTTTTTTCTGTTTAATTTAAGTTGGCCATAAAATTTAAAATCTTATATTACATGCTTATGTTTAGGTACGTTTTTTTTAAAAAAAATGTCTCTTAAATATGTAAAATAATTTTTACATATATATAAAACACTACACAAAATAGGGAACTTATATTTTTAGTAAAATATTAATATAGTTTCTTTAAAAAAAATTATAAAACTCTGTAATTTTGAAACTTTTTATTTTTTACCCCTTTTTCACATACATAAAACTATTCTTTTAAAAACTATATAAAACTTAAATTTAAAACAATTAAGTTCACTATATGCACAGGTATCCTGTATAGAATTATCTCCTTATATTTATTTATTTATATATATATATATCTTGCTCAAGTTTTCAACCGTTTATAAAACACTTTCTATTCATCCATTTAAAGTAGGAATTGACTTAAAAAATTTTTTTACACTACTTGTTAGTTAGTAGTTCAAAAAATTAATATTAAATTATTTTCAAATAGGAAAAAACATCCCCAAGAAACTAATACAATATGTTTTCATTTCACTTTTCTTTCTTTTAGCGCGCATATATATATATAACCCCACTTTTATATAAATTATTTTATATATTAGCTGTCCTAAGTCAGCAATGTTTATAATACTGCAGTATCCATTTTATAATTTTTAATTTCGGTTACTCATATGTCCTTCATTGTGTGATTTTCCTACTATCTATATGTTTTTTGAATGTGATTGTTGGATGTTATCTCTTGTTTGTAGAGAATAAGCCTATATATATATATATATATGAATATATTGAATTTTAGTTTATTTTTTATATACTTTGAATTTTTTTATATACTTTGAATTTTTGTTTATTTTACTTGGTTTTTCCTACCGAGTTGCAAAGGAGGAAGGTTGGCGCCTTCAAACTGGTTTAACCCCACTTATTCGGTCCTAAGTCCGAAATTGCATTCTGACTCGCTAGGTTCTCTTTTATAGTTCCTTTTTTGTATTTTTTCGATCTTCATGTTTTGCTTTTATATTTTTATTACGTTATTTCTTGTTATGTTCATTATCTATTATTTATGGTTTTTGAAATATTATACAAATTTCTTTTTATATATATATATATATATATATATAAATTATCACAACTTAATAGTCAATTAAAAAACTGAAATGATATGAATCTTATAATATTAAATCCCATTTCAAAATATCAATGGCCAATATAGAAGATATAATTCCAACGTTTTCAAACAAAATTTTAAAAAAAATTATAAAATAAAAATTTATAAAATATCCAAGTGCAACCTCGGACTTGGACCGATAAGTGGGGTTAAACTAGTTTTTAAACTATATATATATATATATATATATATATATATTCATTCTGAATAAAATTCTGCATTCATTGAAGATTTGTTTCTTATCTTATTTCAATTTTTCTTTTCTTTTAACAAAATTTGCTTGGGTCAAAGAAATATATTTCCCCCTTTCTTTGATATATGCTGGATAGATTCTCTATTCATTTATTTGAATAGTTGGTTTCATTAGTATATTTTCAAGGCAATGGATTCATACATACTTTTGTTCCTCACTCTTTCAAAGAACTTTAGTATGCATATCCTGCAAATAATGCATGTGGTATGTTGCGTGTGGTACGTATACTAAATAATTCTAAGCCTTGGGGATGAGTAATTTCCTTTCCCAGGATATAGTGATTCATTCATACAAAGTAAAAAGGGTAAAAAAAGTATTAACAGGAAGTAGTGACATTTTTTGAACAAATAATTGATCTAAAAATGTATTTTATGACAAATTTTGCTATTTTTATTTTTGTGTTTTTTGTAATTTCTGTTTTTGTACTATATAATTGAATATTGGCGATATCTGTTGTACATCTGGCCTTCGCAAGCATATATGAATGTTAAATTTTTTTTTTCTTTCAACACGTTTTTTCTTGATCAGTGTTTGCTTTTCATTCTTTTATACACCTTTATTTTAAAATAATGTAATTCCTGCTTAAGCCAGTTCTGTTAAAATAACAAAAATATTTCTATAGTTATCTCTTGATGTATTAATATAGTTTAAAACACACAAAAACTTTAAAACATCCTTTTATAGTTAATGAACTAAGTTGGAACTTAATTTTTTTAGTCGCCAAATCTGAAAATGAGAAATCGTTAATCCTGATTATCTTAATCAGAACAATGGAACAAAATATTTAAATTATTCTATAGTCATCTGGCGTGGACAAATAAACAAAATTTCGAATTAATATGACCTTTTAAAGTAGGTAAAAATTGAGTTCAAAGATTCCGTTACATACAAGAGAAGCTTATAAAAGGGTATTAATTAGACTTCTGCAAAAAGAAAAAAAAAGTCGTACTAGTTTGTAGCTTGAAACCTTTTGGATAGCAGTTGTTTAACTCTCGATCACCGCGGTCGTCTCCCTTTATGCATCAGCCTGACATCGCAGACCCCACAACACCCCTGCCTGAGTCCCAACACACATGACTGAGTGATTTAAGGATTCCTCAATAAACTTAAGACTGCCCTAGCTACTTATATAGACTTTTTTTTCTTTTAAGAAAAACGTAAACATCTAATTAAAAATAATAAATAATGTACTTTACACAATGCGAATAGGAAATAGAGATAGGTGTAATTGTTATCTTATACGCGCCCCCTTTGTGAATTTCAGTCCTTAACCTTTGCACATGTTTTTTTACTATTTTTTTAAAATATTGCAGTGTAGTAATGGCTAAATAGCTCCCAACAATAAAAAAAACCTGAATTAATATTCTTGATCGATATACATGTTCTAGAGTGAGTGAATATTAACGTGGCACTGTTCATCTACACGAGGGCTTTTGGTGACGGACCACGTAATTTTGAACCATGGTCAAGTGACGTGGACGACACCTGAGCTAACACCCCCTCTCCTAACTACCACACCAACGGGAGGACGTTTGAGATCTCGACAGATTTAACGTGTAACGCTCCCCTACACGGCGGGTCTTTAGTGGTACTGGGCTCGAACTCGTGACAATGCCAGCGACGATCCGATACCTTGACCAATCGGCTACCGCGACCACTACATGTTCTAGAAGAGTTTTTTCATTGGGGTAATTTAGTGATCTTGTCTAGGATGGCACATCTTTTAATTTTTCCATGAGGCCTTCTTGTGTCTTTAGAGGAAGGAAATTTTAATATTAAATAAGAGACCTTTGCAAAACCCCTAAAAAGACCTTGGGTCCCAGGGGTCCAAGGACCACAGGTTAAGAACCGCTGCTGTAGGGTAAGCTCGGTCCTCTTCGGCATTCCACCAATTGCCCTTGTGTAGTCTTAAATTTCAGCATTAATGTACAGTAAATCTTATAATCTTTTGTTGCATAACGTTTTGGTAACGTAATCTGTATACCACAAGTAGATGTTTAATTTTATGATCTCTCTAAACTTGAGAATCGCAAAGACGTTTGCTGAATAATAGAAAGCATTGTGTTTTTAATTTGATTTTTTTATTAATTTCTTCCTTTATTGTGTTAAAAACTTGTCTCAAGAAGCTAACAAATAAAATCTGAGGACGAAAGGAGATATTATTTTTGAGACTCAAAGCAAAAAATTATATTACCAATTCTCAAGGCTCAAAGAATTTTCGAAAAATAAATTTTTTCATTTTTTTTTTCAGCCTAACAATTCTTGTATCTTTTTCTTAGTTACATCCGCGTTTATACGTTAACATTCACAGAATCAAGGTCAAATAGTTAGAAAAAGAAAAAAGGAACTGGTCTTCCTTCTTAGAACTTTCCTTTTCTTCCTTCCGTCCGATGAAACTTAATTTTACTTTCGAAGCAGACATATAATTACATGACGCCAAGAGGGACATCTTCTCCCGCCTACAAAATGCTGGAGAGAAAACTATCATGTAAAATCCTTACTTTAGACTAGGAATTACGAATTCATGATCCGCATTCAGTTCTTTGACCTTAAATATTTCATTCCATTTTTTTCCCCTCCAAATCCAACATAGATATTTTGCTCACTTTTAAACCTAAATTCATTGGAGATTAAATAATAGAAAACAGTATGAAAAAATCTTACAATTTTTTACAATTTATTTCCTTCACAAACATTGTATTGTATGATGAAAAATTGGTAATAATTTTTATACGTTGATTGATTGAAAATTTTTAGGAAAACCCATTTAAAGAAACCCGGGACTCGGGTTAGGGGGATAGACTAGTCCCAGGTGTTTGACCGACTTATGTTTTTTAACCATGCCCCAATGACGGGATAACGCAATATTCTCTAAACTTCCACACCATGTAAGAATTTTAATCTTTGATAGATTTAATCTGTATCAGCTTCCTGTGCGATTTCTTTTTACATGAAAAAAATTTGAAATTGATCTTTTTAAAATCAATGTAATCATTTTTAAAAAAATTTAATAGGATTTGTTTTTACATAATTTATTAACATATGATTAACTGTTGAAAAGGAATGAAAGAGAGAGAGAAAATTAATTAAGAAAAAAATACGTTAAAAATTGAGTTACATTAATTATATTAATCATTATTATTTAAAAAAAGATATTCCCGCGTAATTTCAATTATTTTCAGCAGAAAATTCAATGCACGAATTTTTAACCAGCAAACATTACTTTGGAACATCCACTGCAATATGTGAAATGACCGTTTAAATTGAATACCATGACATACTGAATACAACTTTTTTGGGATAGAGTAGGTAGACACATCCAAAAAAAATCTCTCTTTATATATATATATATGTATGTATGTATGTATGTATATACATAATGGAGAAAAACGACTCACTCACCTGTCACGAGATATCCCAAATTATTAGACTTACAGACATGAAATTTGATAACCATGTTTCTTTTGTTGAGTAAAGATCAGCTAAAAACGGAATTTGAGTAAATGGAACCGGCAGGGGTTGAAAAAGGGTTAAAAGCAACATAAACATTCTTATTTTTGAATTACCAAGCCTACACTCTTGGAATTTCGCAAACATGTTTCTTTTGTTAAAAAGAGATCAATTAAGAACAGAAAAAAATTCCTAAAGGAATGGGGGAGGGTTAACGGGGGCATTTTAGATTTAGAAAAAATTTCCCTTCTTGAACTATGAAACCTACAGACTTGAAAATCGTTAATCATGTTTCTTTTGTTGTGTACAGAACCGCAAAGAACAGATATTTCGGAAATAGTGTTTCTAGATGAGCTGCAGGAGAGTAAAAATTCAACAGACTTCAGTTTTAGAAGTTAAACTCCTGTCCTTTTTAAATTAAGAAGCGAGAGCTAAAAGAATACTTTTCAATTCCATTCCATTGCCTTTCATTTAAATATTTAATGATAAGGCAAAAATATTCATACCTTAGAACAGTATATACAGTCATACAACATCATGAAATACCCAGAGCCGGGTAATGGCTATAATTTTTTAATTATGTAACTCTCCAATTTTTAAATAAATATTTATAGAGAGTAGGTAGTTTCTGTGCGCCTAAGAAAGCAGCCTATTAGAAAAGCGCCTATTACATAAATGAATCAAAAGGAAAAATTGCTAAACCGAGTTTCACATGATAGTGTTTAAATTGTATATGTACGTAAAATAAGTATCGTAGACCAATGCTTCTCAAACTTTCCACATTCATGGCCCAATTTTCAAATCATAATTTTCCTCGCCTTTCCTCCATAGAATAACAATGTATTGAGTGCAATAATAGTGTAGTTTGACGCTAAATCTACAAAACGATTTTCATTATAAACTACACAAATTAGCAAGATAAGTATTAAATTTTGTGTATGACATGCGCATGGAAGTCACTCGTAATTATTAAACGTTCTTAATATAGTATTGATAAATTAATTATTAAATGCATTGAGCAGTACTAATACATTTATACACTGAAGAGCCAAAAAAAAGGTACAGGATCGTGCCAAATAAAAAAAGGAACCAATCAGAGTACGGTGCTGCGAATCCAGGCACCCTACATGTCAAAAGGGGACTGTTCATATCACGCCAACTGCACACGCTGGCGGTTAGCGTGATATGGGACGCCTGATACATCTAAAAAACTCTGATGGTGAAGGCAGAACTCCCGTCTGATCACCCTTTCATGTCCAGGGATTCCGACGGACGGGGAACTTCAGCAGGAAAATGCGACGCCCCCCCACGTCAAATTTACAGAAAGGCTCCCAAAATCTTCAAAACATTTCCTCTGGTCACCAAAATCCCCGACATGAACATTATTGAAAATATCCGGTGTCTTGCAATGTGCCGTTCGAAGAGATTCCACCCCCCTTTCTCCTACTGATTTTGGACAGTCCTGCGGGATTCATGGTGTCAATTACCTCCAGCACTATTTCAGACATTAATCGAAA